>PVJO010003636.1:0-120320 GCA_004026905.1 Hystrix cristata | reverse complement strand
CCGATATTCAAACCCCGCCACCAGCTTAGAATCAATCAGCACCTAGCCACCCTATGACGTATCTAGCCCTGCCCTGCTTGCCCTAACTATATATATCCAGCTACAGCAATAAAAATTTTGAGGCTTGATCAGAATCCTTGTCTTGCCTCCATTTTTCGCGCTCCTTGTCCCTTCTCATTCTTCTAGGTGGTCTCCTCGGCCCCCGTTGTTGTCCCGCTGGTCGGGACAGTGTACTTAATAGTATATTGTTTATATAAAAATGAAGGGTAATAAAAATGTGTTTGTGTTAGTAAATGTATAAATAAACTTCAGGAAGATATGTAAGAACCTAATAATAGTAGTTACCTGGGTAGTGGTTGGGAGGAATTATAGATGGAAACTGTACAAATAGGTGCTGCAAGGAGATGTCTTTGAACGTACATAAATTATTTTTGAGTCATGTAGATGCGCTACATAAAGAATTGTAAAAATTTAAAAAATTTTAAAGAATCACTACAATTACATACAATTTTTTAAAAAATTGGAAGTAAAATATTGGGTTATGGAATTCAAGTAATTTAAATTTTCTTGTGCATTTCTGTAATTCCCAAATTGTCCAAAAAACCCAATGTGTGTCACTTGTGAAATCGGAAAAGCAAAAAGAAATGTTAAATAAAAAAGAAAAAATTGACAAAGCATGAACACTGGAATTTTTTTGGTTAAGAATACAGTCAAGGCGCAGTCCGGCCCCATGGCCTCCCGGGCACGTGGGAGGGAAGGCGAGCCTGCCTCCTCGGGGCCCTTCCGATCTGATCCCCCACTGGGGAGGGAGCAATTTTAGTTCTTGACACTCTCAGCCGGTCTCCCAAGACTGACAGCTCCGGGAGACCAGCTCCATTAACTAGATGCGAGCACGAATCTTTCTGCGCTAAGCCCTCTTAACTCCAACTTTCTCCCGCCGCCCTTTCTTTTCTTTCTCATTTCTGGGAGGATTATTTGACTGAAGACCAGAAAGCGCCCTAAGACAGCTTTCAGTCCAGCTCTTTTTCTGCCTGCGGGTAGCGAGGGTTGGAAAGCAGCGAAAGCCCCGTAGGAGCAGGTAAGGTTCCGGCGCCTCGCACAGTTACTGTCGGATCGGGCACTCTTCTCTCCCTTCTCTGCCGCCCTTTCCCCGGTAAATAACCATGACGTGGTTGGCCGCAGCGTCCTGCCCAGCGGGAATCTGTCTCCCGGGTTCCCGATTCCAGGACTCTCGGGTGACCAGGTTTTCCATCTCTCCAGGACAGTGAGTTTCTCCCTCCCTGCGGCCCTCCGGGGTCTGGCTCCAGAGCCGAGTTGGCCTTCGCTACTGCCTCGGATTTACTTGTGGGCCATATTCTTAAAAACTGGTCTAGATTTAATCCTCAAACTCTCGACGAATAGATGAAAATGCTTTAATCCCCCCGCCCCCAAAAGAAGAAAAAGGAAAAAAAAAAAGTCAGATAACTCATCCTATGTATAGGTGAATAAACAGATCTATGAAAAGTGTAATTTAAAAAAGTGAACCACAAGTATGTGGAAACAAAGAGTTGCTTTCTCCTTCAGAAATGTCTCAGAAACAAACACAAAACAATAGAAGTTTTTTTCTATTTTACATTCTCTAGCAAGATTGAAGTAGATTCCGTATCTATCTGACTTGATCAAGTTGTCACAGAAAAGCAGCATCAAAGAGACTAAATGGAGCTGAGAGATGTAATTTTGTTATTAAAAATCACAAACATGGAAGCAAATGGCAGATTATACATAGAGATCATTGAATTAGAGAAGACAAACTATGCCTTCTCTCAACAGAAAAGGATAAAAAATGATTTTTAAAAAGGTTTATTTAAGTCAGGCATGGTGGCACACACCTGTAATTGCAGCACTCAGGAAACTGAGGCGGGAGAATGGCTGTGAATTCCAGGCCAGCCTGAATTACATAGTGATACCCTTGCCTCAAAAAAAAAAAAAAATTTTTTTTTAAAAATTTATCTTGTAAGTCCTTTGGGGAGGGGTGAAAAAAATTGAGATGTGTTATATACATGTACCAATTCCCCTCAATAAATGTAATCATTATGTACTGGAAACACATACTAATAAAAATTTTAAAATTTAAAAACAAAGATGGAAGACAAATCCCTTAGCTGCACCCTACAAACAATCAGAATTATCAAAAGAAAGAGAAAAAAAAGGTGATGGAGAAGGAAGAAAAAATAATGGAAGAAAATTTCCTTAATCTAAAGAAAGAAGTTAGGTTGCGATAGGTGACTAATGATCCAGAAATTGCAAATCTAGAATGATATGGAAAACAAGAACAGGCCAGAAATTTGTAGTCTTTGGGAAAACTAATATTCTAGAGCTACAATTTTTGCTAAATCTGACTAGGCAAGCCCTAGTGACATTTTAACAATGTTACTAATGTGATGATAGGGTAGAATTGAGGAATTCCAGCAAAGTGTGGTGGGCTGAATATTCACATTTATCTCTGTTCTATCCTCAAAGTGCACTATAATGATAATATAGTGTCATTAAAGGCACAAGCAAGAACAAAAGAATAGGCAAAGAAATAACAGGCAATGTATTTTTAGATGAAACTCATATGAATAATTGGTAACTGGCCCAGCAGACCATAAAATCAGAAGGGTAAATCAAAAGCCCAGTGCCTAGTGATACATAACATAAAAGCCCAGAAAGAATCAGGATATGTCGGTAAGAGGCAACTCTGAAAGGAAGACTGCAGATAGGGTTAAACGCTGAGTATAATGTAGCTCACCCTGGCAGAAGACTGGTGGCAGGCTCTGGAGACCGTTCAACTAGAGCGGTGACTTTCAACCTTAGCTGCATGTTGGAATCTACCAGAAATTTTAAAACCCTGATGTTCAGGTCACAACCACATGTAGTCAATCAGAAATTGGAGACAGCATTTCACTCAGTTTTTTGTATTTTTAAAATTACCCAGGAAATCCCAATATGAATCTCTTCGGAGAATCACCAAACAGGACTCTGGATCTGAAGACAACAGGTATAGCAGAAAGCAGGGGTGCTGTACTAAAACTATGGGGACCAAGTACAAGTCTATATGTACTAAATGAAGCTTACCCGCACCCTCCCACCCAATTCCTGGTAGCTAGGTTTGTAACACCTTCTCCACTTCATTCTGAGGAGTGGAGGATTCCTCTCTGGGGAAACTGCAAGTAAGAAAAATGCCTAGAAGATCTCCAATGAAATGATTCAAGTGAATCTCCTTACTGAACCCACTTGACAAATCTCACAGATAAATTTCTAATGCAAAGACCATAAGAAAACTTTATTTATTTTTTGGGGGGGCAGTGCTGGGGATCAAATTCAGGGCCTTGCACTTGCTAGAAAAATGCTCTACCATTTGAGCTAAATCCCCCATCCCTAAGAAAACTTTAACAAAACCTATTGTATCCTTGCAAGTCTTATCATATCCACCAAAAAGAAAAAAATACACAGTTATGAAGAAAAAAATCAGAAAACAAAAATTGAACTCTGAGAAATTATAAATATGCCAGCAGAAATAAAAAATAGGATAACGTTGAAACTTTGCAACAAACACATAGATTAAAAAATAGAAGAAACAGGCAACAGCATTAGAGCATTACTCTAGGAAATTTAACATCCAAATGATGAATCCCAGAAGAAAAATGTAGGAAAAAAAATGAATTGGAGGATTTTATTCCACAAGTATAAAAGGAGTACTTTTCTAGAGCTGATTTTCCAGTTAGTAGGGCTCATAGCACTCAGCAAAATAAATTTAAAAAGGAATTGAGGCATATCACCAAAATTTTAAAATACACTAAGGATAAAAGGAAGTTCCCCAAAGCTTCCTGGGAGGGGAAAATTCACATATAAATGGGTCTACGTCAGAATGGCTTTGAACTTCTTATCCACACCAGGAGCTGGATTATGATATACAAATGTCTCCAAATATGAGTGAAAATAATTTCCAACCTAGAATTCTATGCCTAACTAAACCAAAAATCAGTGTGTGGGTGGAATAAAAACATTCGTGACCTTGTACGTTTAAAAACAATTTACCTCCTATGAACTCTTCTTCAGGAATTTACTAGAGCATGTGTCCTCCACCGCAAAGGAAGAAGCAAATCTAGAAAGATGCAGAACAGAAGCTGCAAAGATCCAGAAGAGCTGGGCGTGGTGGTGCACACTTGTAATCCCAGCCCTTGGGAGGCTGAGGCAAGAGGATCATGTTCAAGGCCAGCCTGAACTACATTGCAAGACCGTGTCTCAAAAAACAAAATGACAAAAAAGATCCACGAGAAAAGATGAGGGGACTCTTCCTAGGAACTTGCAGGATGATAGCTCTGTGTCAAGCTTAGGACAACCAATTTTTATTGGACAGGCAGAAAAAAGTTCTAGGAGGAATATTCCAAGAAAAAAGGTAAAACTGAGAATACTTGATTTGTTTAGGAAGTTTGTTTCTGGTGATACATAGAAAAATCACTTTAAAATGAGCATTTTTATTAATTCCATAAAAATTAATTTTGTAACAAAGGCATCTTACTGTATCAAATAATCCAATTCTGAACTCCCTCTTCCTCACTCTATCTAGATCTGTCTACCTATCTACCTTCCCGTGTGATTTAATCTAAATGTAAAACTTGAGGATAGAAGAGGGGGGGATGTGTACTATGTGTGCCAAAGTAGTGGGAGGATGGAGAATTGGGTTGGTTTTGAATAACTCTAAATGCCTAAAGGCAATGGAAATTTTTGTTTCATTGATGTTTTTGTTTTTATTGCCAGTGACATTTAACTTTTTAGAATTAAATGGCTGTTTGTACTTCATAATAATTAAGATTCTATTAAAAACTGTGCAAATTGTCGATAAAGTTGCTATTTTGAGGAATTAACAGCAGCTTCTACCCTGTCATGGCATAAGTCATCTCAGAGGAATTGCTTCTTGGTTCAGAAAAATGCCTTAATGACAAATTCCATTTTAATAAATGAAAAGCCTATGGTGTAGGACAGAAAAAAGATGGTGGCATGCAAGGGCAAATGAGAGGATATGACATGTTCTATGAAGACAGGAGGAAATGCCACAATGTTTATAAAAACTGAAACTCTCGTATACTGAGACAATCAGAAGAGAAAAAGCAGCTTCAGGAGTGGACATCAAGAAATCAAAAGGAGTGAGGGTTGGGGATTTAGATCAGTGGTAGAGAGCCTGCCTAGCAAGTTCAGGGCCCTGAATTCAACCCCCAGCACCCCCCCCCCCAATCAAAGGGAGCAAACCAACATAAACTGTATCTCGCACAATATTCACCAAAAATACTGAGGAAGACCTGGTTTCCAGTTGACTGGCCAGTTTGAAAAGAACAAGACCGAAACTGTTAAAAGATAAGGTGATCCTCAAACACTACAGGACAACTGATCAACCTTTGCATTAACAAAATTTTGGATAAAAATTTTTATTTCATCTAGAATTCTTTTTTTTCTTCTTCTATCTAGAATTCTAAGTTGTGAAAAGCTTTTTTTTCCCCCCAAAGCTACTTACTGAAAAATCTATCCTTTTCACTTTTGCTTACGCTAAACTAGTTTTATATGTAGCCCAATTTCTGGCATTATTCAGCCCCAGACTTGTCTGCTTATGTTAATACCAGTATCATAATGCTTTGGCAATTGTGTATTTCCCTTTCCACCCTATAATAGCCAGAGAAATGAGTGTGGCTTAATCTCCTTCCCAGCAATGAGACCTGCTATAACAAATGTTTTGGGATTGAATCTTCCTCCATACTGATCAACGCTACAGCCTGCTACCTGCCTCTTTTGTACAATTTTCATATTAATGGTAGTCTCAAAGAGAATATTCCACATTTTCTCCATATTTTACCTTTGTCCCTCCAGATATGGGTTGTTCATAATCCTCTATTCAAGCTTCCCAAGAGGCCATCTGCTTTCTAAGGAAGAGTTGTCAGTAGATGGGTGGTGCCTTTACTTCTTTAAAAAATCTTTTAAGATGTGGTACTAAGGTAGAAATTCCACACTGTTGACTGTCTACACTCCCATCCTTTCCCTGGTTTTTAGTACTGACAACAATTTTTCCTATCTTCAATTGTCCTATTTTTTAGGTAAGGTTTAGTTTTTACCATCTGAGTGTATCAGCCTTTGTCATTAAACCTAGGTTAAAATATATCTAGATAATTATCCAAATTTTATAAAGGTGGAAAAGTTTCTAAAAGAGAGTATTTCCTTTTGAATCCTAAATATATGCTTCTCATACTAGAATCTTTTACCACTAAAGACTTTAAAACTGGGAACACAAATTGACAAAGATTCATACCAGATAAGCTATCATCATGGCAAATCACTAAACAGTCATATTTCAAAGTGGAAAAGGAAGATTCATGCTGGAGTTGGCCTTAATATAAGATTATCAAAAGTAAAAGTGTATAAAGAAATTAGCAATAGCTATTTCTGAAACTGCCTTTAACATGATCCTAAAAAAAAAATCTCAAAGGCTAGTAACAAAGAGTAGTTCTGGTAAACTGCTTATATTTTTGATTACTAAAAGAACTCACTTGAAATCTTTTTTGGGGGGGGGCTGCTGGGGATTGAACTCAGCACCCTGTGCTTGCTAGGCAAGTGCTCTACCACAGAGCTAAACCCCCAACCCCTAAATCTTTTCAGTATTAGTTAACCCTTCTTTTCCCAATTAGTAGGCTGGATTGTTATTCACATGTCAGCTCTATGTTACCCTTCTTCAAGGATTTAAGTGGCTTACCTAATTCTGTCCTTTCATGATCACGCTAATTCTTAAAAATGTCAAGTGTTGCCAAGCATGTGGAAAAAAGGGAATTCTTGTACACTGTTAAGCTGTAAATTAATACAACTTTTATGGAAAACAGTATGGAGGGTCCTCAAAAAATTAAAAACTACCACATGATCCAGCAATCCTACCACCACACCAGTTTTTTGGGTATATCCAAAGGCAATGAAATCAGTATGTCAAAGAGCCATCTGCACTCCCGTGTTCACTGCTGCACTATTCACACTGAGCCAAAAAAGGAAACAAGCTAACTGTTCATTAACAAAATGGATAAAGAAAATATGGCACATATAAAAAATAGAACACTATCCATAAAAAGAATGAAATTCTGTCATTTGCAATATGGGTGGACCTGGAGATGTTTTTATGAAGTGAAATAAGCCTAGCACAGCAAGACAAATACTGCTTGAGTGCACTTATGTGCAGGATATTTTAAAAAATTGATTTTGTACAAGTTGAGTAGAATGGTAGTTACTCAAGGTAAGTGTGTACGTGTGTGATTTGGTAAGTGGGTACAGAGTTAGGTTGGAGCAAGAACTGGTGTTACTGCACAGCAGGAAAGCTAGTTTTTGAAAGATTTCACCATAAATGATAAATAATTGAGATAAATGTTTAACTTGATATACAACATGAGAACATCACACGGTACCTCACTGACGTACATTTGTTTTTATATGTTAAATTAAAAAAGAAGTGTGAAACAATTTAATGTCAAAAAGATGTGCTTATGATATAAAAAGCAGGTTATACATTTTACACATGCATATATACACACACAGGCTTCTCAGGTTAAAAGACCTATGTTAAAAGACCTGAAGTTAAAGGGGCAACAGTATAAAAAGAGCTTACAGAGAGTGCATTCCAGATATAGGTTTTGTTATAAATAGTTTTGCACGGTAAGAACACGATTTGTTAAAAGAAGTAAAGGCAAAAAAAAAAAAGTGGACAACACATACAGGAAGTTACTTGCACAAATGGAGATGAATAAACCAATGGTTTTCTCCCTGTGTGATGTTGCTGGCTTATTTTGGGTTTTAGCGTGCTTCATTTGGCAAGCTGACATTGAGTTAATTTTTAAGTGCCTGGCTTTAACACTGGAAGGTTTTAATTTTGGAACATCCTTGGCGCAACGAAGCACCTAGGATACTTTTTATACCTACAGTAGCTCAAAAATTAGTTTCTACTCTTAAAAAAAGTTGACATACCACTGGTTGTGATGTTTGCTCTTTTGGTCTCTATACATTTTTCAGCCACTGCATAGGTAAGCATTTGCTTGGTAAAACATAACTTCCAAGTTTTTAGAAAGGGTATTTCATCCTATTTTTTCAAAAATGAATTACTACGTGTAAGGCATGGTTTGGCTTCTGGAATACATGGTCCTTCTGAGTTACCATTTCATAGTGGGACAAGCAAACATAGCCCATAAAAAATAATCTGTAAAGAGTTATACAGTGTATTCAATGATACCACGGTGCCTCAGGTGTGTATGGGACCAAGCAAGCAGGGACTGGGAAGGAAATTTTAAAAAGGCAACCTAATTTTCTAACAATGAACAAGAAATTACAAGGTAGAGGAGGAAGGGAATTCTAGACAGATTAAACAACCCAATTCAAAAGATATAGAACATGGTCTGTTGAGGGACCAGCAAAAGTAAATGGAGTCTTAACATGCTGCCTCACTCCTCCACGTGATAAAAGCAAAGGACTGCATCTTTGTAGGCAGTACATTTTCATGCTTAAAATACGAGCACAAGGCATCCAGAGCCACAGGAATTTTTCAGGCTTAAAGTATAAACATTTGGCATGGTGCCTGGCAAGTAAGTTATTTCTTAAATTGTCTTGCGGGCCTTTACTTTTGCTAAGCAGTATTCATGCTTATTCAGGTTTGGGGGTTAGCAGTTTAGGTGCTACAAGCTGGGTAAAGGGGAAAAAGTTTTGGGGATGTTAATTAGCAAGTGACTGAAATGAAATAGTATAGGCCACTAGAGAAGGGAAAGTAACAAGGAAGAGTGACTAAGGGATGAGTTGAAATCTAAGCATAAATAACACCAACAGAGGATGGAGCTGGGAGTCCACATTGTGGATGAAATACTGGAGCGTAAACCTAAGAGAGGAATTGTGGCGGGATGAGTAACTCCAGGAAATTGTCACAGGAATGGACTGAGGTCAAGGTGAAGGTCATTTGAGTTTAAAGAACAGTATGTCTGGGTAATGTACTTGTCCTCACGGGAAATTTATAATAAAGTCAGTTCTGGATACCAAATCCTCAGTGAATATAGCAGTCTGGAATTTTGGTCCAGACCGGCAGGAACTAGAATGCAAATTAGCTGAATTAACAAAGTAGAGGCAATATACTGTGTGTGGGCTGGGGCAGGGGTGGAGTGGTTACAACAGACAATATGGCCATTGATGAATAAAGAAATTGACTTAATCATCAAAACAAAAGCAGAGACCTACAGAGGAAACTCACCCCGAGTCACCTACACAATTTTTCTTTAAATCATTATTTAAGTGTTGCACTAAAAACACACCTCAAAAGCTATGTCTGTATGCCACTTAAAATCAAGTGTCCAAAATGGTATGTAGTACCTATGACATGGCTCACTATGGAAATACTGTATCAAGGAAAAGAGGTTAACAGAAGCAACACGCTGCTGCTCACATGAACCCGCTCATCTTCTACAACCAGTCTGTGCCCCTACAACCTAGTGGTCACTCTAGGTCATCACTGTGGACCAGAACTGGTCTCTTGTCCTTTGTCCAAATAGAGATTAAGGTAATTTCTGTTTATACCACAATTCTCTGCCTCATTTCCCAAATCCTTTCAACAGTTTACCACCATCCACGGTATTCTTTCTGACCACAGTAATGAAGGAAACCCACTGCAGTCTGATCTAGTACTCAAGAGTCTGCTTTTATCAACCCAGCAGATTAAGCCCAAGGAATTTAACATTCATTTATCAGTTTCAAGAAAAACATGTAGCCACAAACAAGTCACAATTCCTCAAGATTTAAACCCCAACTTTTCTTTTAGAAGTTCAAATCTGCAATTATTATTTAACCACATCTCCAATTAATCCTGACTTACTTCTGGCCACTTACTACCAGCCTACTTATGAAGGTATCTCCAGTGTTTACAACTTTGTATATCCAGTTCAGCTCAAAGGCTCAAAGGATGTTTAACTGGGGAAATGAAGGAGATGCAACACCAATTTCTTTAAGAAATGCAAACATCCACATTTGAAAAGTTTACTGAAAACTTTTATTGTAATCAAAACGTGACATAACGGGGTTGTAATGAATTCAGCAAATCATTCTGCTGATATTTTAGAACTTCTATCAGCTTTTGCCAGGCAATTAAAAAAATTCCAATGTGAAAATTTCACAGTAAACTCCACCCCAACTAATTAATGGTGGTTAAAAATAATAGGCCCTAGCAAAACCTCTCATGTTACATGGTCACAACTCACAATTCTGTACAAAAGTTCGAGTTATAAAGCTCTGATGTAAAAATCAAATAATCAAGCAGCAATATTTTAAGTGCAGCACAGGGTCTTCCATGTCATTATTTACAAGGCTTGAATCTCTTTACATTATAACAAAATTTAATACAGATGACTTAGTAATTAAGTCAATTTAAAAAAAATCTGTCCTTCTACACAGTGACAGATTTCACTTTTTGGTCATCCTTCTCCTTCTCCTTCTCCTTCTCTTTATCTTTGCTCTTCTTTGACTTCTTTTTCTTGTGTTTGTGTTTTTGGCTTTTTTCCAATTCTACTTCAGTGCCTGCATGTTTCTTATGCTTCTTATGCTTTTTGTGTTTCTTGTGCTTCTTCTTTTCTTTCTTCTTCTTTTTCTTCTTGCTGTCCTGACTTTCTGCTGAACTGGCACTGCTACTGTGACTTCGGGTCTGGCTTCCTGAAGGGCTGTGACTTCTACTTGGACTAACGCTGGGGCTGCTTTGACTCTGGCTCCTGCTTACGCCCACCTGTTCAACTGCGGGTGTGTCCAGGCTCTCTTTCGCTTTCTCCATCGGTTTATCTTTTGGGTCCTTAGCAATGTTTCCGGAAGTTTCCTCTTCTTTCACAGACACATTGCTTTCACTGTCACTTTCATTATAGTCTGGTTCAAAAGCAGCTTCATCAGTCTCTCTAGTTAAGTCAGAGGAGAGTCTAGAGGAATGACTTAACTGGGGTTTAGGCTTTAGAGCATTCTTGTCAATTTGCCCGGCAATCTGTTCCTTTTCAATCTGTGGTTCTGGTGGGTTGAGTGTATAAGGTAACTTACCGGCACCCGATTCTTTATTGTTCCGTGTCTCTAATACATGTTTCTCACGATCCTTACAAGGATTTTTATCTACAGATTTTGTCTCTTCAGTTGAGTGCTTAGTATCATAAGGGGACTTATGATCATGAGGTTTTTTGTCTCTTGAGGGACTAGAACTACTTTTTTTGGAATCTGCTATTCCTTTCTTAGGCAAATCTCTCTCCTCCCTTGGCTTGTTTTTATGTCCAGATGCAGAATCTTTATTCCGAGAAGGAGAGTCTTTTCTTCTTGTTAATTCATTTCTTTCATCTCTCCGTTTGGAACTTGAATATTCCCTGTTGTCATAGTCAACCTTTTTGTCTCTACTGGGAGTAAAGTCTTTATTTGAAGAGCTACGAATGGAATCATGCTTATCTGACGTTTGCTTATCCGAAGTTCGAGTCTCTTTGGAAGATTGAGATAGACTTTTAAAGTTTCCTTGTTCATTGAAACGGTCCAAATTACTATCTTTCTCTGGTTGAGTATTAGTCTTCCTTTTTTCAGGATTTTCCTTTTCTAATACTGAATGATCTCGGTCTTTGGTTTTCCCCTTTTCACTAGATGCAGAGTTTTTTGAACTCTTTACCTCATGTTGCATAATTTCATGGCTCACTTCCTTGGTGAGTTTCTGAATTTTCTCTGATGGCTCACTTTCTTTCTCAGTATACTTAACTGTATTTGATGGCTTAGTACCAACATTTTTTATAACACTAGAAGGCTTTCCTACACTTGCTATAGGCTGTGTGGATTTAATATCTTCTTCTTCAGATTCAAAGTCATCTTTATCCCATTTGGACTGAGGAACCTGGATCATGATAATAACATCTTCAGCAGGAGCTGTATTGTCATTATTATATTCTTCCATAGTTTTAATTACAGTTCGCTTTGTATCTGTTTTTTCTTCAGATTTCCGCACAGGACTACCTCCAGTTGAGCTCGTACTAAAAAGGATAAAAATATTTTTAATTAATGAAGAATTTATTACTGATTATAAAACAATGATAAATTAAAAAATGCTAACTTCAAAGTGATCAATGACCTTATAACTTGAAGAAGCTAAATTACTCTGCTCTAATAAAGACATACATGACTTAAGGATGTAAATGTATAAAAATGAATGTGGTCCAATTCCCAAATCATCTTACTAACAATGTCCTTTTCTAAAGACCACAAAAATGTAAGTTAGCTTAATCCCCATGATCAGCACATTCTTAATGTAAAAAGTACAAGCATCGATAAAATTAAAGGAAAAGTATTTCCCAAAACAGATACCACATCCATCTACCCACAATCAGATACCTGGTATAATCCACAAGAGTTGAGCTGGATCCTTCAGTTCCAGTTACTTTTCGTTTGGCCTTTCCTTTGACTTTTTCCTGTTTTACTTTGCTAGAGGTTGACTCCAACTTTTCAGAGGGCTCTTTTGTACTAGATACATTTTCTGTACTCCCAATTTTTTTCCCAGTTTCTCGGTTGAGCTTGATTTTTTTGGCTGGGGCAGATGAGGACAGAATTTTGTCCTTTTCTGGAGACCGATCCATCTTGTCAATGTCAGGTTCCATTTTGCGCTTTGGTGATGGTTTCATTATTTCAGTTACTTCTAGTTTAGAAATTTTCGTGGAAGAAGACTCAAAATCTTTATCTACACCTTTTTCTTCAGTTTTTCTTTTTCTCTTTTCACTTTTACTATCAAGTGGCTTGTTTTTCTCATTAGGCTTCTTGGCCTTTTCTTCCTTATTAGTTAGCTTTTCTGACTTAACATCTTTGGAATAGTCCTTCTTCACCTTTTCCTCTTTGACTGGCTTTGTCTCTGGGTGTTCTTTTGCAGATTTAGAATGAGCTTTTCTGGGGGTACCAACAATCTTTTCATCCTTCTGAGAGGAAGATGATGATTTACCAGGGTCGGTCTTTGGAGTCTCCTCTTTGGCTTTTTTAAGTGGAGGTTCAGACCGAGGAGATTTTTCACGCTCTCCATCCAGTTTTTCTTGGGGTCCTTTAGCAGGTTTAACAACATTTTCTTTTTTGGACATCGCACATCCGTCATTTTTCCGTTTGGTCTTGTCGCCTTTTGTTTTTGGTTTATCCTTTTCTCTTTTGTCTTTTTCAGACACTGATTTAAAAGTGATGGATTCTGCATCCATTGGTTCATCCCTAACAGGTGTTGCATCATCTCTGCTTGGGAGAACAAACAATGAGTCTGTCTTATTTTCTTCAACACCAGTAGGTTCCCTTGATTTCCTAGCAGTCTCTAGTAACTCTGGATTCAGAAAGCCTTCACTCTCTTCGCCTTTTCTTCTTTTTCTGTGTTTCTTATGCTTATTTCCTTTACCATCTCCTGGAACACTTTCACCTTCCTTCTCTTTTGACTTTGTATTATCCTTTTGATTATGACTATCTCTTGTCGAAAGTTTCTCTGGATAATTGCCACCTATATTTCGACTTCTATGACTCTGTCCAACATAATCTTCTCTGCGACCTCTGGTGAAGGGTGAATTCCTGACATTAAGTGGTAAAAATCTCTCTGGAGAAAAGTTTTCTCTATTTGTTGAGGGTCTAGGCTGTGCTCCAGCAGCATAACCTTTATAATACTTCTCATACCACTCTCTATATTTTCTCTCCCATTCTCGATAACGCTCTTTTTCAAATGGATCTCTAAAATCCACATTTCTCCCATAATATGCTTTCATGTCATAAGGTGGTGGAACTTCTCTGTATCTATTAAAATATTCACGTTCAGTTTCTCCTTGAGGTACATTACGTTTGTTGGGAGACTGTCCCCTAAATGCTTGAGGAGATCTTGATCGTGAGTGATAGCGTCTATATGGGGGTGACCTTGACCTAGATCGATGATATCCATGGGATCTAGACCGTGAACGGTAATTGCGACTCTTGCCTCTGCCTCTTCTGGGATATGGAGGTGATCGAGAATAGGAACGAGAATGTGAGCGGCTGAATGACCGAGAGTAAGAGCGTGAACGTGTTGAACCAGATCTTG
The DNA here is from genome assembly GCA_004026905.1 of Hystrix cristata. Lineage (NCBI taxonomy): Eukaryota > Metazoa > Chordata > Mammalia > Rodentia > Hystricidae > Hystrix > Hystrix cristata. Next base: position 106,216 of record PVJO010003636.1, on the reverse strand, counting down.
ACTTAGAGTAAGTATATGAACTTCTTGAATATGATGACCCACTATAGGGAGATTTAGACCTAAAAACAAAAATAAAACAATAATTGATAGTTGAGAAATACATACAAAATAAAATATAGATTCAGATTCTAGCATTCTCTTCTCACGGTTTCATTTTTGTCAAGTTTGATCTTAGGTGATTAAAGAGGCACAGTGACCTCTATTGGAATGGAATAAAGAAGACAAATCAGAGCAATCATTTATTACGAACCAAAAGTGAAATCTTAACTAGAGTGGAGTGCATTAATGTACCGTGAGTTATATGAACTTATTAACATCAAACAAAATGCCAATTAAATTTACATTTCACTTCCTATCCAATTATTTAAATAGCAGTCCATTTTTTGTCCTGTACTGGCCAACACTCTAGCTTTAAAAGGAACCACATTTTAAGTGTAAGGCTAAATAAAAAAGAAAGACTTTTAAACAAACTTCCAGGGAATTTTTACAATTTCTTAATCAATAAAGCAATTTATGTTCTACCACTACCTTGTAATTACACAGGTTAATGTTCCAGCACAAAGCTGTAGCCTTTGGTAAGTAAGAGGATCCTCGTAAATTTTTTGACTATTTCCCTATTTCCTTCCTTCCATAAACATTTCCCAATTATTTCAAACTATAAATAATGCCAGGGGACAAGGGGAATGTAATCTCCATAACTGCTACTTCTACACAATAGAATTTAACACTATTTTTTCAATAAACAGATATTGGGAAATAAGCTGCATCTCCATTTCTATATACCTAGACCGAATCAGAAAAATTTCATAAGTACAATGTTATTTCTATCATAGCTAATCCCTGGATATTCAAAGTCCCATTTGTAATTCTGTTGTGAAGGCTTGCAAAACACTAACCTGGAAAATGAGCGCCTACGCTCCTTTTGAATCTTTTTGTATTCCATCAATTCCTTAGCAAAATCATTTGTAAACTCATCTAGCTTGGACTTTTTCTTTTCCCTAGTAAAATAAAGTTAAAGAGTGAAAGTTAACAAAAACCATTTAAGAAAACTAACAAGACAAATGTAATTAGATCATGAATGAAATGAATGAAATTGTCATTAGTTTTCCACTTTATAAAGAACTAGAAATCCCTGAGGAAGTTGCTTGTATGGCTTTGGTTTAAATTTTAGGTGAATTTTCTTCTACTAACTGGAAACACTGGAAAATGCTTCCAAAGATACCTGTTTAATGTTATACCAGAAAATGAAAAGGTGTATAATAATTTCATATTAAAATACTTACTCTTCTTTTAGTCGGCGCTGCTCTCGATAGAATTCTTCCCTGGACAAAGGTGGTGCTTGTGTTGTTGGGATGGTATTTGAATGAGCTGTCTGCACTCCTGATGATACCCAAGGTGTTGATAAATTGGCAGGAGCTGGAGGAAACCCTGGAGGAGGGACACTATACCCAGCAGGTGGTGGCTGGCCAGGAGGAAATTGTGGAGAAAACTGTGGGGGAGGAACACCTGGAGGGAGAGGAAGTGTATGGGGTGGAGGTGGATACAAAGGAGGTGGTGGAACAGGTACAAAGACTGGAGTTGCTGGTAGTGACGGGCCTTGAGTCCTCTGCGATCGTTCACTGTGGTGTCGCCCACGGTTTATACTTCTGGAGAAATAAATTTCAAGATATTCCTTTAAATTTAATTAATCTGAGACAAGTAAGCTTACCTTCTCTATCTATAATTATTTCCAAACACACAAACAATGGAATGGAATCAACCATTCAACTAATATAAAAACACTACTATCACTTATTTGTAAAGGTAACTATATGCTGGCTGGCATGGTGGTACACACCTGTGGTCCCAGCTACTGAGGAGGCTGAGGTGGGAGGATCACTTGAACTGAGAAGTTTGAGACCAGCCTGGACCACATGGCAAGATCCCACCTCAAAAACAAAAAAGTAACTCTAACAAAATCATGATTTTTAAGGCCACATAGAGACTGAGATGGTAAATTTATAGGACTTTTACAAAGTATTAAATTTAAAAATTATCTTGTGAAGTTCAGATTGTCACTACATTATCTGTTACAATCTGTCTTTTGAAGGAACTGACAAAGATTAATGCTGTTGTGATGTAGTCCTCCCCAAAATGCCTTTCAAGACCAACGGTTTAAATGAAGAAAAACCACTTCCTGTAACCTTCTTTTTGAGGAAGTGGGTAAAGACCATACAAGTGGTTTTAATATTTGTAACCAATGATTGAATACCTCAATGCTTCCTCTCAAATGATAAAGTAAAAATAGTGCTGGCCTAAATTTCTGAATTGTGCTTAAGTGCTGGCTTAAGTGTTCTGAATCTAAGAAGTTGAGTGGGGTTCTATTAAACTAAAAGTTCTTTAAACTATGGCCTAGTGGTACACCAAAGCAGGAGAAAAGGTTTAAGTTTTAAGCTTTTCAGAGAGCTATGAATTACCAACTACTAGCTTTTTTTTAAGCATGAGATATAGGAATGAAGTAGTAGTTAGCAATTCTCAATGGAGCACAAGATACTTTTAATAACCAGTTGAGCTGGTTAACTTTCATGACCAAAATATCGTGTATGCTTATTATAGGGAGAAAGTAATTAGTAAGGAGTATGAAAAATGTAGCCTTAAAAACCATCATTTAAAATACTAAATGTAAGGCCAGGTACAGTGGCACACACCTATACTCTCAGAACTCAGGAGGCGAGACAGGAGTCTTACAGACTTATGGACTTAAGGGCTGCCATAAGTCCAAGGCTAGCCTGAACTACCTACCTGGTGAGACCCTGACTCAAAAAAACCTCAAAATAACTAACTATATACATATTTTTTTAAAATAAAAAAATTCTAAATATAATTTATGGTTTTCAAGGCTTAAGGACAACTACTGAATATTTAGGAGCAGCATAAATGAAATGACTCCCCCTTCCTTCTGTACTGCTGCGCTTCCATTTCCTTGTACATTCTTTGCTGTGTCATTAAGACTGTTGCTTTCCAAGATTTTTAGCATGCCTACCTGTAGCAACTTCTCTCTCCTCTTCTAATTTGCTGTGGTGGAGAAACCAGATAGCCAAGCTTGTTGGAACTGTGCATGTGGGAAAAAGCATAAAATGGTTTGAGTATTTCTCCATAAGTGTAATATATGACCTTCCACTGTGCAGACTTTAAGGTATCTATTTTAATTATGCTGAAAACTTTTTCCTACTGAATCTTAAAACTTGTTCCAGATAAAAATCTGAGCAAATACATTTACTTAAAATTAATTTCTGTTTCTGCTTAATTGCATAACAATCATTAAGCTTCGATATGGAATATTTTCTGTTATATTTTAACAGGCATTCTATGAATTACTCTGTGAATTTGTTAAGGAAAAGAGTCCTTTTATCTGCAAGGCACTAAACAGGCATTTCACATTCCAATTCTACAACATTCCAATTCCAACAACATTCTGATTCTAACAAATGAGGAAATGGAGACTGAGCAGTAAAAGCCTATGCTCATGAAGGAGTTGGGATTCAAACCCAGGTCTACCTGTCTAAATTCCATGTACTTCTAGTCTCTCATTTAGCAATGAGAAATTTGGTTTACCTTTCAAACAAAAGACCTAAGTTTTAGAATATGAGTCTTACAGAAATGACTATAAATTAGAAATGTATTAAATAATTCTACTGGTTTTTAAGAGAAACATCCCAATCCCTTCTCAGCCTTCTGGCTAAGATCAAGTGTTAAGAGAAACATCCCATAGAGATCAAAGTACTTTGCATTTCATAGTAGGAAATCATATCCTACAGATTTAAAAATGTAATAAACTTTAACACAGATGATACTTGAAATGAGGAATTTCGTAGACTTTAATCTTAATTAGTATGTTATCTGTTTACATAAATCACATTTTGATAACCCAAGTTAAAGATAGGAAAAAGTTTAACTTTTTAAGTGATTCTGTATTTAAAATAAATTTTCAAAAAATTCTTATCTACTCGTTAATTGAAGTCTAGTTAAAACTCCCATTTGTTAAGACATGAAAGTAGAAAACAATGTGATTTTGTACGTTACTATTTTGGAAAAGAATTACAGTTGACCCTCAAAACAATGTGGGTATGAACTGCAAGAGTCCACTTATATGTGGGGCTTTTTTTCTTTTTTGGGAGAAGATTTGTGACAGTTTGAAAAAACTTGCAAACTTCATAGCCTGAAACTGTCAAAAAAATTTACTACCATAAAATACAAATCTTTTAAAAAGTTAAAATTTATCAAAGCTTATGTCTAGACTGCACAAATGTAAAGATGCAGTATTAAGTCATAGTTGTATAAAACTAACTCTATTACACACTGTACCACTGTAATTTCTTTTCTCTTTTTTTTTTTGGTGCCAGGGATCGAACTTAGGGCCTTGCGCTTGCTAGGTGAGCACTCTAACCACTGAGCTAAATCCCCAACTCCACCACTGTAGTAATTTCATAGGCGGTTCCTGTTGTTATTGCTCAAGTATTGTAAGTATCCACTTAAAATACATGTGATGAAATCATCTTTATACCAGTAATTTGTCTCCAGTAAACTATATCAAAGTAATAAGACATCTCTCACAATTCTTAGGTATTTTTCACCACATATAACACATGTAATACACGAAGTGTATGTAAATGAACTGTTTATGTTAGTAGTAGGCTTTTGGTCAATAGTAGACTATTAGTAAAATTTTAGAGAAGTCAAAAGTTATGGGCTGGGGGTGTAGCTCTCAGTTGTAGAGCACTTTCCTAGCATGTGTGAAGCCCTAGGCTCAATCCTCAACAATGTCAAAAGAGAAAAAAAAAAAGGTTATGTGCAGATTTTCCACGGCACAAAGGCCGGTACTGCCAGCTCCCAAGCTGTTCAAAGGTTAACTGTAACGTACTCATACTTTTAGAAAATGATTCCTCATATAAGCTCCAATTTGTAACATGACATAAAATCCGTATTAATTTGGCATATAAGAAGAGGAGTTACAATAAAAAGCATCCTGCCTAGTTTGTAGTTTCCATTTTTTAGTTCAGAACAATTATCTTCTTAGGTTTATTTGAAACATGTACTTACTGTTCCCAACCTGGTCGACCACCACCTGGACGAGCAGCATTTATTCTTACCGGACCTTACAAACAAAAAATAGGAATAGTAAGTAAATATAAAATTGCATGTCAAATAAAATATTTTTGAAAAGGTAAAAAGGTTCAAATCAAAGTAATTTTCCTTACCAGTTGTGGGAATCAGCTGTCCATGTAATAACGACTGGCCAAGCAAAGATGGGGTTCCCAAAACAGGCACCTGGTAACCCTTTAAGAGAAACCGCAAATAAACAAGTATAGGTAAAAAAGAGAAAAAGAGGATAATTAAGGACAAAATTAAAAAAACGAGCTCAACCATAGAAAAGAAAGTTTAAAAGCACGTAAATTTACCTTTTCTTCCATAAGAGCAGTAATTGCAATTGAGGAAGTTCCCTTTGAGTGCTCTGATGCAAGAGCTGCGGCTGGCAATATTTTAGCATCTGAATCCCTAGAAAACGATGTAATTATATTATAAAGTCATCAAATATGGTAGATTGTAAGTAAAAACAAGTATGTCACTAACTGTCCATCATCAAGATGAGTTAAGTCAAAGATGATGATCATCTCTGAGGAAAGAAGGACTGAATTTTTGGTGAGTTCTTTACACATCAAGTGCAAAAGTAAAAAGGAGGAACTGCTTTAAGTGCTACAGAAGCGAGGTGTGGTGGCACGTGCCTGTAATCCCAGCACCCGGGAGGCTAAGGCGAGAGAGGGGATTGCTGCAAGTCTGAGGCCAGCCTGAACTACATAGTGAGACTTTGTCTGAGAAAAAAAAGTATTACACATGATAGAAAGCACTTCTACAAACAGTGAAACTTCAAAAGAAGTAAAAAGTCCAAAGTGTAAGCTAAATAAATACCAAAGGACATATGACTAAGTTTTAGTTCTAACTCAACCACTAAACTGAATAGGTGATCTTGGATAAGCCACAGGATTCTCTGGGCCTCATTCCCACCATCAACCAAATAAAAAGCTAATGTAGACCAGCACGGTTTCTCAAATATATATGCAAAAGTCAGATCCTAAAGATATGGCTTCAGTCTGAAACATTTATGTTTAAAAAGCTCATTGCCTTGCAAGCCCAAGGTCCTGAGTTCAATCCCCAGCACCAAAAGAAAAAGGGGAAAAAAAAAAAAAGCTCCTTGAATTTTTTTAAAGAATGAAATATTAGACTATATAGCCAAACTTTTCTGAAGTAGTAGGATGTAAGTCAGTTTTCACTATTCTCTTATGTAATTATGCTCCAAAATAATTGTTATTCCTGATCTCCACCTCCATCAGGGCTTTAACTCCTCCACCTACCAAAATTCTCCTTAGTTCTACTGAAATCTCTTTCACTCATCACTACAACCACTGAGTGAATTCTGCCTCTGAACTGCATAACTGTTACATACATCAACATTTAGTAGGGGTTGCTGACAACCTGCGTATTATTTAACCTTGGGCTGATGCTTAAATACCATTTACCAAAAGAGTCATCTTGGTCTGCCTGCTCCTCTGATAAGACTATTTCTTACAAAGTATCCCAACTTACTGAGCACAGTGATCTATGTATTAAAAATATTAATGCAATACACAACAAAAAACTATACTATTTATCTCATTTGTTTTCTAACATTGAGAAATACACAGACGTACCGGAAAGGTCCATCTGATTTTTCTGAGTGGACAGATATGGAGACAGTTGCAGTTATATCAGGTACAGGAGCTGGGGTAGAAGACGGATTTCCAGAAGGCGCCAAGGAAGACTGACTTGACGTTAGTGAGGACAAAGGAGCCGAGTGGGTAGATGAAGATGTCACTGGAATCATCAAAGGATCTTGCTGTCGTGATATTGGAGATCTCATCAGAGGCTGTAGGTTTCGCTGAATGAGTGGTCTTGGAGGTGGTATTGGGGGTGGTGGTGGAGGTAACTGTTTGCGTAGTCTTTTTGTATAGCCAGTTTCATTTTTGAAGTTATTAACAGCCTACAGATCCCAAAATAAAAATGCAGAAATACATTATACAGGATTCACTCAATAGTTAAAACATTAATTTTCATAAAGGGAATACACAAAGATAGTTACCTGACGTAAAAATTTGTTGGCAATTAAAGCGTCAGGAGAGACATCATTTTGATGACATGTTGGACATGTATGTTCATCTGATTCCAGGAGTGCTGTTCTTATACCTATGGATAAGGAGATTTTCAGTATTAATAAAAATCATGGTAGGAAGTTGGTGCTTGCAGAATGAATTAAAGAAATGGACTACATTTCTTTTGCTATATTACTGTTTTCCAAATACACGGAACTAATCACATCTTACATGAATAAAGTGAAATCTCTTGTCTCACAGTACTTGATGCTCTTTCTCTATGACCTCAGCTACATTAGAAAGTCACAGATATATTTAAACAAAGTTTAAAAAAAGAGAAAAACTCATTCCTAAATACTATTCTTTGTTTTTAGCTAGTAATTATATTACAGTCGCAGTGAACCTGTGGCACACGTGCTGCAGCCGGCTGTTTATTATCACTGAAAACTTGGACAGGTTTGGCCATCGCTGGTAGAGTGGGAAGAACCCACTCTAAGAACCCATTACTAGTATAGTGGGAAGAAAATAGAAGTAAGAATAATCTAGAAAAAGTGACAAAACTTTCACTTGGCTTAGAGTTTTGAATAAGCATCGAAACAGGGCACTTTAAAAAACAAGCATTATTCAGGTAAGGAAATGAAACACCTACAGCACAGCAGGTAGGAGCAAGACTAAATTTCACATTCAATGATTATGTACCAATAAACAGTTTGTTATCTGAAATATATCTTTGACCTCTTTTTGACCTTGGTCTTTAACGAAGAGGCCTGAAAACACAGATTTATATTCTAAAACTATCTTTAGAAATGAAAAAAGCCATAGCAGGATTGAACACTAAAATTTTTAGAGAACACCACTTTCTTCTGGGCAAGAAGCAGCAAACTTATGAAGTGACAGAAAAAAAGTGCTAATATGACTCAATTTAAAAAAAAAAAAAGCCAAAACCACATGGTAATGCTGAGTAATATGTTTACAAGGAGACAGTCTTAACTACTCAGGAATTTCAGAATAATCCAGGAAAGAGATTAAGGTTATTATTAAAAAATATTTCCAGAATTATCTAAGGCCCAAAAGGTTTTAAAATTTTGTATACAATGTAAAACACATAGAAAACAAAAATTCTCTATTAAAAATATCTCATATAGTCATCCTGATGAAAATACAGGAGGGAGTTAATTCTAATATTAAAAAGAGCAAAGTTGCCAGTGTTTAAAAAGAACGCACTTCTCACTATTAAATGTTCATTGATCAACAACAGTTCATATTTTATTAAAATATACAATGTTGGCTAAAAGTCTTTCCAAGCAAATATTAATATTCCAAAATGTATGTCCTCAATGGTTCATTGTTTCTTACATTCATCACAGTAACTGTTTCCACAGCAGGGAATGACAACAGCATCAGTCATAATATCTTTGCAGATTAGACACAACAATTCATCTGGGATAGGATCATCTTCTTCAGATGAAGACGATGGTTCCTCTGGTAAGAAGGGTGGTTTTTCTTTCTTCCCAATTGCATATGCTTCTCTGTAAAAGAAGGTTTTAGTGTTTTAACATAAAGAAGGCAAAATATTCATGCTATATATTCTACTATAACATAACGGGAACACAGAATTCAGTACAATGCCAATCATTTTAGACAAGCAAGTTTCCCAAATTAAGGGAGCTATTACACAAAAGTCTATACGAGTATAACAAAAATAAATTAGGAGATGATAAAAGTAGCTAGAAGGATCTCAGAATTCTTAGCTCTAAAAACTGAGGGGCAGAGAGGTAAAGCAATGTATTCAGTGCCATAATGTTCTATTAAGGTGGCAGAGACAGAATTGGAGAATACCCTAATCATAATTTTTCCCTCCTCTACCACATTTTCTTGAAAAACAAGTAACAAACACATCCACCTTCACAGTCTAACAGTTTCCAAAACCTGTGAAGGTATTAGTGAATACTGCAGGATGGGAAATTAGAGTTAATATTGACACTATACAATTAAAGAGGTATAGTTCAAGAGAAGTATATTCCTGCCACACAATTAATAGAATAAGACTTCAAAACCAGTATCTACTACAATAACTACCCTAAGAAATTAACCTATTTATAGTCAAAAATATGATTTGAAGGATTAAAGTATGTGTTACAAAAATAAAAAGTAACACCTCAATAGACATTTGGGGCCTGTTTTTTTCTACAGATGCAGTTTGCAAAAATGTTGGGCAGTAAATATATTAAAAAACAAAAAGAGCTAACCTCAGACTTGTCACCACTGTTTCCACACCCCTATACTCTCTGCAATCAAACAAATTTGTGAAGTATAGGCATCCTTAGAGAAACCCTTTCTATTTCATTTAGGAACAGAGTGTGTTTATCTCAATGCTGAAAATGAAAGAATCTCAGCTGTACATAGTAGGGTACCTTAGGTGTGTTATTTGTGTTGCAGCTGCTCCATAGACATCACCACGATTCCAGAAATAAGTATCAATTTGCTTATGCCCCATTGTTCCCAATTTGTGAAAGAGGAGTCTCCCACTGCCCAAAAGAGAGAAAAGAAAAGAAGAAAAAAAAAAAAAAAAAAGAGGAGAAGAGAAGATAGAAGAAGAAACAGAAGAAGAGTCTGAGTTGCTTATCAGTGGTGTTAGTGGAGAGGGTGCAAGTTTCATTTAAAATATTTGGGCTCCCATCTCTCCCCAGGATTTGCTGTGTGTTTGACACAAACGGGCTTTTGTATTTTTGGACTCAAAAGCAAAGAAGTCAATTAATAGTTAGGGTTTACAGGTGATGTTAACTTTTCCAACACGAATTTCTATTTTTAAAGAATTCTTATATGACAAAGATGAAATGGTCTGCTCTTAAATTGACAGTATGATCAATTTCAACCTGAAGTGGTTAGAAGCTTCTATGAAATGTCTCTAAATTAGAAACGGCACAACAACAGACTGTTCTAAGATGAACCACAAAAACACAGGATGGTGACTGATAAAAAATAGATGGGGGTGAAGTTGAGGAAGTGAGCAGGGTTGGGACCTTAGGAAAACAATTCTTACTCGTAAAACACTGTATACTAATGTACATATTCCAAAACAATCTTTAATATCATTCCACACTAACCGTTTTCATCATCCCTACCTGCTCACTATACTATACTTCAAAATTTACAGCATGAAGCTAAGGGAAAACGTGGTCATAAATATTTTTAATTTTTCTTTTGTCATTGAGAACATGAACACCTGTTTGCTAAACTGATGGTTCTCAAAGTATAACCTGAAGATATCTTGCCTTCAATTTCCTGGAAGACTTATTAAAAATGCAGAATGAGGACCTTATGACATAACCTCTAAATAAAAACCTGGGGTCTCTGGCAGTACACTCAGAACTGTTTTAGAGGAACACTTAATAATGCATTGCATGTGTTCCCAACTGTTGATGGCGGTCAAAAAGCTAATTAAATATATTAACTGGTAAGAGCAGATAAAATGGACTGTTATCTAGCTGAAACTTAATGCTACAATTTCATGTCCCTTTCACTAAAAATAAGGATTAAGGTGTTTTATAAAGCTGTAGCCAGTCTGCGTTAATGGTTTAAAAATAAACTGTTCTTTAGCATTTTAAGACTTCATGGTATGTTCAAACTTATTCACCATTTCTCAGTACTTCACTTATGCTTGGAATTTACATTTGCCTCAGTACCTTGCAGAACTTCTAGCTTTTTTCTCAGAATGATTATATCCATTTTGTTTGCGTAGGAAATATATATATTATTATATATGTATATATATATAATAATGTGGAAGCATGTATGTGAATGAGGAAGAAAGCAGGGAATGACAGAAAAAGAAAAAAAATTAGAAGACTACAAGGGAAGTGGCACTCACTGATGACAAAAATCCCCAAATCCATTTGAAATTTGCTTTAAATGGAGCAGACTGCAGCCTTTCAATTTTAAAGAAATACAACAGGTAGAAACTAATGATCTTGAGATACAAAGTTTCCAATAAAATCAAGTAGACAAGTAACAAGCCCAAGATTAAAGCTCTATACCCTGGGACTGACTCTACTCACCACAGGTCATAACTAACTTGCATACTTACGCATCTATAGTTGGTATTGCATATTTTCCAGTGTTGGTAAGCATTGCACCTTTCATGTTAGGATCTTTTACTTCCATCATAAAACTTCTGGGAATTCCAGTGCTCTTTTTAATTCTAGGCCCAGATTCAAAGTTCTTATCCTATTTGGAGGGGAAAGGGAGGAGAGAGATAAAAGCAGTCATCTTTATTTAATATCCGTTAACATCAGGCAGTCCTTATTAACATATTTTATTTACAATGTTTTACATACATGTTCTCATTTAATACAACTGTCACGTAAGTCCTACTAACTTCATTAAAGAAAAAAAAAAACACGCTTGGGGAGATTAAGACACTTGGCTAAACTCACTCAGATATTAAATGGCAGAACCAAGACTGGAAGCCTGGTAAATCTGACTCCAGAGGTGGTGCTAATTTGCCATTTTAATAGACAAATGGATTTTTACTGAGGAAAAAAAGATGGCTAAGTAATCATGCTAAGGAAAATAAGATGTGCCATAGATTCTAGTCTGGACTTACCCCATTTGTTGGGCAATTCTTAATATAATGGCCAGGTTTACCACAACGGAAACATGTGTAAGATGGAGGTGGTGGTCCTAGAGGTTTTTTCATGTAACTGAAAAGGAAAAAAATTACATGTACACATCGACTTCTAAATAATAAAGCTTTTGATTAGGGAGGCAGGGGAAATCTCTCCAAAAGTTTGTATTAGTACAAAATATTTCTGAACTTACTTAATTGGGTCGTATTCATGGCCAGACTGTGACATCATTGCTTTAATTTTATCTTCTTCGGAAGCATTGGCTTCAGCCAGATTGGCGGTCTGTTTAACAGGTAATTATTTGACACACACATTAGAAACACATTTAAGACCACACAGCCAAAGACAACACCACTCATCCTGTAAAGAGCAGTATCTAGACTAACCCTGCATAAAATAGCTATTTACATGTATAACCTGGAAGAGGCACTGGGAATTCTTTAGATTATACGATGTCTGGGTGTCTGGGAGGCTGAAAAAAAGACTTTCTAGGGGCACTCAAACCTTAGACCCTGTTTATTCCTTCTATTAAGATTTGCATATTATTGTTCTACAAGTCAAAGACTAAGTTAGAAGAGAAACACTTGATGTTCTTAAACTATGAAAATATTTCAAGTGTCAGAGCATTAATAGTAGTATAATTTTATACTTTTTATACTTACTAATTGAAGGTGTAAGAGTAGATGAACAAGCATAATACTCAACAGTTAGAAAAGTCAGAAAACTCTTTGGGTTGCGGCATCAGTTTCAAATGCAGGATGTGCATTAAGCATTTGTAACTTTAAATTCAATTTTCCAGATAAATATTATAAACTTTAAGGTATTATATGTAATACTGTAGATATAAGCAGGGTCTAAGGGAGTGATTTCTAATTACTTGAATCTTCAAACATCTATCTAGCACGTGTATCAGCCATTCATTGGGTTTTCTCTTTACATTCATCCACAAAACAAGCAACCAGTTTTAACATTTTATTGTAATTTTATATACAAAGAATGCTTAACATTAACAGAGCTTAGAACAACAGCAACATTTACAGAAAACTGGATTACAGATGTTTAACAACTAATTTGTTTGAACCCAAACATTGTATTACAAATAGATTAAAAAAAAAAAAAAAGAATCCCCCAAACCTCTAAAACTCCCAAACTCTTCCCCGCAAAGAAACAATGGTAGGAATAGACCAAAACTCAAATACGGCCCTTACAGTACACAAGAATAAAACCAGTATACTACAAACTGATAAGATATTAACTCTAGGCTAAATCACTCTGCATTAATAAATTATAAAGTAAAATGGTTTTAGTCCACTTTGGCTTATAATCGTCAAGTTTAATGTTTAGTCTTCTTAGGAAAGGAGCTTAAAAAGCAATTATTTGTTAGTAGGACATTTTGGGGGGACACATCCTAAGGAAAAAGGACACAACCTATAACAAAACCAAGGACAAGATAGGGACAGCACTAATGGAGAACCCTTCTTTTCATTTATCTTGGTTGCCTAATTTGGTTTCACATTTCTGATGGCAGGGAAAAAAAGGATTTTTGGAAAAATGGACAACTTCCTTCTTGGCCCTCAAAAGTCACCCTACTCTTTTTTTCTTTTTTCCCCCAGGCACAATTTGCAAGCTAAATTGTTTTTTAAAAAAATCCATCACTAGTGCTTTCCCAAACAAAAGATATACATCATTGAGCCGAAAATGCAAGCAATCTTATCGTAAAACATGACATATACAATGGTTTCAGGAGGTAACAATTTGTCCCTCTGTCAAACATACACATTGGTATATTCCTGTAAACAGCTTTATACACTTACACATTTCATGTAGTCTGTGTTCAAACAAATTAGGTCACTTAAAATTTTTTCTAAAGCAGACAGACTACAAGTCTATAGCATAAAGAAAAACAACTGTAACATTTAAAATAATGATCTTCAAGGGATCAACTCAAACATGCAAGAAATAATCAGATTGTCCATGTAAAGGAAATCTTCTGTTTTGGCTGCTTAAAGTCCACATAATTTACAGCCAAAACCAGGGAATTCCTCCAGAACTTTGTTTCCAATGTATAATTAAAATGTATGAGGGGGGAAAAATGATTAAGTATAGCTTCATGTGTTTCTTCTGTCTTGAAGATGAATACTCCAACATTATGCTGAGACTGACAAAGTACTCTCCTATCTTCTCAAAACAGAAACTACTCTTTACAGGATAGTAATATATACAATGCTTTTGCAGACTATATCCTCCCCCAACCCATCTTTAAAAAACTGTTCCACATAAAATATGTTAGAAAAAGACTTATATTTTCAAGAATATATGTATATATACCTTTGTAAGCTGGGCCAGAGTAATAGATGCAGAAGAGTCATCAATCTGTTCACAAAAAATTAAACACACATTCAAGTTCCACACTGAAAACATCTGTAAGTGATCATTTAGCCCCTAATGCCACTTAATGTTCAAAATACTGGGCATTTTCTTAGTTTTCTAAAGACTGTTTTGTTTCAAGGCTGCAAAGTGTAGCTCAACCTACTTCCTCTTTTCTACACATTTCACCCCAAATATAAAAGGTTATTAGTAGAGGGGGACTTAATTACAAGAAAAAAATGAAGGGCACAGTAAAGAAAGTATATCACACAGGCAACCTGTTCAGAGTTGTGCCTAAATAATACATGAGAGTCTCTTGACTTTCAGTGGTGTCTAAATTTTATAATGCTCAAAACAATGTGTACTGGTAGAGAATAAGAAATCTAAATTTCCCCTATACCATCATAAAACATTGTACAAACAAGCAGCTTTTTAATGGCTCAGATAATTGCTTTAATAAATAAGAGCTCTCACATAATTACTACTTTTTTCTTTTATGAGCATGTACTGCTTGGTCTAAGTAAGTTTATTTTCCCATATGGAAAGTAACAATAGTTTCTGGCCGAAGAAACCACAACTTTAGCAGAGGAAAGATGTTTGGGGGGAATAAAAAGAAAACCAAAGGTACCCAGGGTAAACAGAACTGTCACATATGAATGGATTCTAATTTAGAGAAAAGTTACTTAACAAAACAGGGCAAGTATATATGAAAAATATAAAGCGGCTTTAAAAAATGTATTTCAAAATGTAACATTTAAAAATTTTCATTTTCTAAAATGACCTTAGTTTAAAAAGGTATGTATCTGTGTTTTACACACATACAAATGTATCTTCAGCAAATACTATAACCCTGAATACATGATTTCCCTACAGCTTCCTATTTGGTAACAGGGTTACTTATTCAACATTTTATAAGCTTCTCATGCATTATGGTCAGAACTGTTGTTTAAAATGGAGAGAATGTAAAAAGATGCCTTGATCAAAGAAAAAGTCTTCACTGGGTATTTTTCTAAGAGTATTAATTTTTAAAAGTATGACTTAAAGGGGCTGGGGATTTAGCTCAGTGATTAGAGTGCTTGCCTTGCAAGCACAAGGGCCTGAGTTCGATCCCCGGCACCACAAAAAAAAAAAAAAAAAAAAAAAGTATGACTTCAGACCCTAAGCAAAATGTAATGGTTTTCAATGTGAACTTCTTAACTAATGCCCACCACAGAAGGGATTCAATAAATCTAAGTAAAAATAATGGCTACATTTTAGATACATCTTACAAATATTTCATGGTTTTTAAATATTAGTTCGGTAGATATTCTTACTGGGATGTTTATCTAGACAAAAGGTTCTTTGCTTCATGCTTAAGGGCTGTAAAAGCTGAAAATGCACTAATTCCACATTCCTAATGTATAACCACATAACCCACAAACCAGTTTTCACTCTTGCTCAGCTGTGAAGTTATTTTTCCTTAGAGAACTAATCTTAAGAAGTAGAAATGAAAACATATACATTCTATTTTTATCCAGAATAAAATCCAGTCCACTCAATCAACTTAAAAGGATTTCTGTATATTTTACATTAACCAGAAGTTACTGGAATTTAAGAAAGACTCAATAAATTGCTGTCAATCCAGTCTTCATTTATACTATGCTTCTAACTAATGAAATAAATAAATAACCTTTACAAATAGTTCATCAATACCCAAATAGGAATACTAGTGATTTCTTAGAAAGAAAGCAATCCATTATATTTTCTTACCACTAGAACTGAAAACCTAATGTTTTAAAAAATCTTCCCACTCCTCTACCATTTAACTTTCTCTTTGCTTTTTTTGCTGGGCTTTCTTGATCTTTCTTTTCAGCTTTCTGTCATTAATTATACTATATACTTGTTGAGTTGAAAGTGGTTTCAAATATGCAATCACATCTCCATCAGGTTTTTCCCACTAATCACTGTAGCACCTAAATATCTGCAAATTGGTCAAATTTACCACAAATTTAGAAAGGCATCTAATTTCTACATATTGCAAGGTGTTAATGAGTGAAAAATGTTGACAAAGAGTGGTTTAAAAATGTTTAAGAGTTTATATGCACTGTAATGTCAGTAAAAATACTGACTTCTTGGTAAGATATTAGCTGAGGTACTAATGTCAAAAAAAAATCTCTACATTAAAAAAATCTTCACAAAAATTAATTGAGGCACATTGTAAAGAATCATCAAAAGTAATCCATCTCCCTACATCTAATTAGAGGGTTTTACTTCTGGAAGCAAGGACTGGACATCTTTTATGTCAACTACACTTGAGTAAAATTAAAAGACCCTACAAACTATGATTCTCATACTTAGCAAGAATAGTATCCAGCTTTGGAGTACCAACAAGGAAAGATGACTAAATAAAACGGCTGGGGAATACAGAAACATAAGCTTTGATAAGAGTGGGCTTAAATTACCAAAAATATACATATACATACTTTACTGACCAGAATAAAAAATTCAGTCCAGTGCCTCTACGTTTTTGTGACTGTGTATATATACTCCACCCAATTTTTAAGCATCCTAAAATGGTGACTAATTATGTTTGATGACTATATTCTCTCATCCTAAATGTCAGCAAATATACCCCAAGCAAATAAATGATGGGGATAACAAGTTATCTAATGTCTCCATTTCAGATAATTCTACCTAAAAATTAAAGCCACTCTAAAAGCTTAAAAAAAAATTAAGAAAAAAAAAGGAAAGGAGAAACCTAAATAAGCTTGAAATAAACTGATTATAAATGTAATACAGACATGCCAGGGAACACACAAGGCTAAAAGAATGTTAACTTTATTTATGAACATGTGATTTGTGTTTATACACATGCTAATAAACAAAAAGGAAATAATTACTTTCAAGAAATAAAACTTCATCTGAATTCATTTAAATACTATATAAAAAATGTACTTTATACAAAATGTGTTACATTTACTACTACAGTCACCAGGACAGTCAATCTGATTTGTGCTAGCATTTGGATACATAAAAATCAGCTTTAAACCAATCATTAGCAAAGCAGAAACTCAGACAGGTTTTACAGCATTATGCTTAAAAAAAAATCCCATATATCCAAAAAGAGGGGAAAAAAACCTCCAAAACACTAAGACTTTTGATCTTTGAATCAATCACTATATTTAGTTCCATGAGAACTAAAGGCCATATACTTTAGAGAACAAGTTTGAAGTTCAGATATTCTATGTTATCATGTTTAAGACTCAATGATCCAAGGTTAGTGAAATGCCTCATACACAAAGATATTATTCAAAAAGTATAAAATGAAATAGCAAGCAATACCCTTGATTTCTAAATGAAGATTTCAGACATCTTGCATTGTGTACAATATCAAGCCTGAGCAGTAAAATGTTTAGAAAACCATCAAGTTTACAGAACCCAGTTAAGATAGACCTGTATCTTGAAACAGATGTTTCACCCTACAATTTAGGGATGCTGCTACCTTTCACTGAAGAACTCAGTCAACACAGTGTCACACTTAAAGTCAATCTGGTTATAAAAATCAAGATGTTACCCTGGTTGGAGGATGTTATCTTTGATAAGCTACAGCTTTCAATAGCCTACAATGAGTGTGGCATTTTAGTATCTTACTAGAAAAAGAGAAGTATTTTAATTTGGGCATTTGAACAGACTAGAAAGAAGTGCGAGACTATTTATTAAATTTTGAAAACAATATACTCAAAGGTATAAATAATCAAAATCATTAATACATTTATGTACTCATGAGGGTTGGGGCAATTTCAGTTTTCACTTTATAGTACAGTTGTAAACAAAGGAAAGGAGTTCAAAACTGACAAATACAGCAAGACTAATAAAACTGCATCAGTGGTCTCTAGAAAGCTTTTCTATGATGTGTTTGAACTTGGAGAAAGCATCAAACTTTAATATAAGCTTTGCATGTTGCTAACGCATTTTTGAAAGCCATCATGAGGCAGGAAAAAAAAAAAACTAACAAAAACTAAGTGATACAACGTGGAAATGGCAAAATATACACTCCAAACATTTTTTATTGCAAGAAACAAAAAGCACAAAACAGCCTGTACATACATACAAAATACTAACTATAGACAGACAGATGTAGAACATGTTATCATGTTCATTAGGATAAAACCTACACGATCTAAAAAGGATCATACATTACTGTACAACACAGTGTCATACAGGGAGAATGCTATCATATTTAATATGCAACAGCGTTATGGGTACAAATTACCCATTTCTACAGAATGAGTGTGCAAATTATGCCATATATATCCAAGTTTAACTGAGCTGTCATCAAAATACATTTTATTTACAATACGTGCTATGATCAGTTGGATATTAAATTCTAAAAGGATTTACTTCACTGCAACATTATAAAGGTAAAAGCAATGTGTAGAAAAAGTGTGAGATTGTGTTTTTACATACTGCTTTTGTAGTTCCCATCACTGGTTCAGTTCGACTTCTAAAAAATAAAAAACAATAAAAACTTACATTAGCTTCTTATGAATTTTTATGCTAATAAATATTACTATGTCTCTCCAATCATACAGTTTTACGAACACAGTTTTCCTTTAGTACAAAGATCTAAATACAGCCCATTTCTGAAGCAATGGATAAGCTCCTTTAATATTTACTACCTCTGAATAGCTCAAGATACGTTTGGGGCTAAAATATTTCCATCCTAGGGAGTTCTAAAATAGGTGTACCTTGCCACTCACAATAAATGTTTTCTTGGGGTTGGGGATATAGCTTGAGTGGTAGAGCACTTGCCTAGCAAGTGCAAGGCCCTGAGTTCAATCCCCAGCACCTTCTTCCCCCAAAACGTTTTCTCAAAGGCTGTATGAAGATTTTGTTTAGGAACTGGCTTAATCTCAACAGATTTACTTGGTTCTTAATAGATCCAGATGTAAATGTCCACATATCAGATTCTTTTTTAAAGCAAGATCAATGTTGTTAACATTTGTGATTTGGCTGCCTAAGAAATTGCTGTGCTCCAAAAGCTAATTTTCAAATCTGGAAAGGTTGATAGTTACTTTAATTTTTAAAATATTTTGAAACAATGATCAAGGACTGAGTAAGAATTCAAACTAGCAGGAAGATGCAGCATCAAAGCTGAGTAATTCAAACGAATTATATAGCAACAGAGAACTGAGCAATCTGATGCTTAAAAGAATATACAAATCAACTCAAAAAGGAATTTCCTTAGTCCATACAGGAAAGGGGACAGAAGATGCTAAATACAACTTTAGTTTTAAATTTATGGCATCTTGACTGTAGAAAAAATGTTAGCATCTAAAAGGAGTTTTTCAGGTTTCTGCATGATTTGGAAGCTAAAAAAAAAAAAAATCAAGATTTTCATGAACTCGGAGACCTTTTATGAGGCATGTTACAAATGAAATCTGAGGTATTGTGAATTAACACCGATTTTTTTTAAGTGGCAGCTTATTTTGCCATGTACTTCAAAGAATTCTTGCCCCTCAAATTTCTCAAAAAAAAAAAAAAACTAAAAAAAATATATTTTGAAAAAGCATACAGTAAAGTATAATTTCATACTAGAATGTAGGTATTAATTCTCAAACTAAAAGCACACTAGGTATAGTGGTGCACACCTCTAATCCCAGCACTCTCGGAGGATCAAACCCAAGCCAGGGCAACTTAGAGAGACCCTGTCTCAAAAGAAAAGGGCAAGAGCCAGGCATGGTGGTGTATGCCTGTAATCCCAGAGCTCAGGAGGCCGAGGCAGGAAGTTTGTTTTGAGTTGGAGGCCAGTCTGGGATACACAGTGAGTTTGAGGCCAGCTGGGGATACACAGTGAGTTCAAGGCCAGCCTGGACTACACAGCGAGACCCTGTTAATCAATCAAAATTAAAAGGGCTAGGAATAAAGCTCAGTGCAAAGGACTTGCATTCAATCCTAATGCTACTACTATTACAAAACATAAAAAAAAACCCTAAAAGCACATATAAATAAGTTCACAACAACAGAAAATTTTAAAGTTGCTACCATTCAGAACATTTCAGACAAAAAAGACCTCCAAATGTTAATACATCAAATGAAACATTATCACAAACTGGTAAGAAAAATCTTAGCATACTTGCCTACAAGAAATAAAGCTCTGAGAAATGAATATTTTTATCTCAATTCCATGAATACATTCCATTTTTTACGACTGGAAAATTCCAGAACTTTTCACTGACCCAAAAGAAGATTTTGCCAAAATTTCTAAAGATATCCAACTTTTCAGTGCAAATCATCACCCTTTAATTAAATAGCCCAACTTGCTGCCTTACTCACATATTTTAGTTCTGCTACCACAATTAAATTTCAATAAAGCAGAGAAAGTTAGGATATAAAGCTTTAATTATATTTCTTTAGTGAATTTAAACTCAAGACCAATCCTAGGATTGCTGTTTTCTTATTCCAATAATGGGCATGTACCAAGCACCATTAATTCTTATGACTCTATGAGCTGAAGAACAGCTGTCCCCTAGCAATTCATGGGGAACTGGATCTAGGTCCTTCGCCCCTACCCCTTGCAGATACCCCAGGATGTAGATACTTGGACGCCTCCAAGTCTCTTATTTAAAATAGCATATATTTGCATAAAACTTATGCAATCTTCCTTTTAAATTATCTTGAAATCACTTATAATACCTAACAAAATGTAAATGCTATACTGTATTGTTTAGAATGACAAGAAAAAAATCTACACATGTTCAGTACAGATGCAATCAAGATAGGCCTAACTACATAGCACACATCAGCAACAATGTAACGATTATTACCCCCTCAAATCTTTTCAATCTGCAGTTATAAAGACATAGAACCCCAGAATAAACTGTACTCACATCTCTGTTCTGGAGAAATTTGAGGCACAGGTACTTTAGATAACTTACCCAAAGTCATACAACCGGTATAAACCAGTAAAAGCCTGATTTCAGTGTTACGCTCATAAATCCTATATATACTCTATGGCTCTCAACCAAAGCCCTTACTGATAAAGGAGCATTTGTTAGCGTTACTGAATACTGATACTGTCAAAATATGTAAGACAGAGCCCTACAACGTGGTCATGCTATGTTGCCCAAGCTAGTCTCAAATTTATGATCCTCTAACTTCAGGCTCCTGAGTAGCTGGGATTATGGACAGGGACATGTGCCACCAGCTGAGCTCAACATGTACATTTCTGTGGTAAAGAAAATAGTTCATAAACAGCAAACATTTTCTTAATAATTGCTTAATCTATCTATATCCTGAGTTAATTTAACCAGGGGACAGTATTACAAAATCCAGAACAAAAAAACCCCCCACAAACTTTCGTGCCATCCTCATAGTTTTGAAAATTGGAAAGACAAAAAGGACTATTTCAAGAAGTACATGAAATTTTATAAATACTTACATAACATATGTCTTGCTTGTAGATTTAACACCTCCTATAGGAATTCTTCTAACAATTACAGATGAATTCTTAGGAATTAGAGCATTATCATCAGTATATTCTGGAAATAAAGAGATACGTAGTCAAAATTCCATTAGGGAATTTGGTAAACACTCAAGAATTAGAAACTGGTTCACCAAATACAAATTTTAAGGGAAATAAACTTAGATATAAAAGAGCTCTATACTATTTGTTCCTTGCATCTATATTACTAGTGTTGTTAGAAAAAATGTGCAAGCCATAAATAAGGAGGCTTTTCATCAATAAACACCGAATAGCACTAGTAGGGTTTTGGCTCTAGCACTTCTATTTTGTAGAACTCCAAATCTCAGTAAGGCTAAGCCATTCTGCAGTTATTTGGCAAAAAACCTAGACTATAGAGCTGGATGGGGTGGTGCACACCTGTGATTCCAGCACTCAGGAGGCTGAGACAGGAGGACTGACCTAGGTTGAAAGCCAGCCTGGGATACCTAGTGAGTTCAAGGCTAATATGAAATACACATATTGAGATACTGTTTCAAAACCAAACCAAAAAACCCCCAGGAAACAAAAAACAACACTACGGAAAAAGTTGTTATTTAGAATGAAGACAGTCTGCCTCCTGTAGTCCCTAAAACATGAGTTGAATATTATGATCTCTGCCTGCATGGTTCTTTTTACTGGAGAAGACGAACTATAAATATTAAATTATGACATATTATGAATAAAAAGATGTGTTTTCTAATAAAAAATGAATGACAGATCCAACTTTGGATATAATGCTGATCCAAAGCAAGTCATTTCCTCTTAGGAAACTACACTTGTGACTTAAAAGATGGAGAAGCCAGCCCGCTACGCAAAAAAGATGAATATTTTAGGTAAAGGGAAATGCATGTGCAAAAATGACATAGAAAGAACTGCAAAGCTGAAGAAAAAGAATGATATATAATACAGGCAGAAAAGTACAGATCACATACTGACCACTTTGTTTCTAAGTACAACAGGAAATCACGACGACAATTTATGTTAGAAAAAGATTACTCTGGCATCTATGTGGAGAACAATAAGGGAAACAAGAACAGAAATGGGGTGACTATATAAAAAGTTTGCTACGTAGTCCATTAGATATAATAATTGCCTGTGTCAGGATGTGGCAAATAGAATGGGACAGTGAGAATGTTGCAAGGATAGAACTGACAAGACTTGCTCGTGGTTTGAAGGATGATGAAGATAAAGAATAAGGTATGAATTTCTGCGTTCCCAGCTTTAGTAAATGGCTAAGCAATGATATTTTTCTACTCCTTGAACTGTCTGGAGTTTACAATACTTCCCTAAGAATGAAATTAAAGGGTTAAATTCACACTGGGAATCTAGCTCAGTGGTAGAGCACTTGCCTAGCAGGCACAAGGCCCTGAGTTCGCTCCCCAGCATCCCCCCAAAGGAATGAAATTAAAGAAATTGGACCTTAGCTATCATAAAAAGATTTGCTAAGGAAGGAATGCATAAAACTTCCAAAAACATGCCTAGCAAGTGCAAGGCCTTGAGTTCGATTCTCAGCATCCCAAAACAAACTAAAAACCAGAAAAAACCCTTCCCAAAACAGAATGAAACAACAAAAAACCCCTTACCACTTAGAGATTCAAAACTCACTTAAGAGACCTCTCTCCAGCCCACAACTAGACATTAAGGTTCACTTTTAATGTTATTAAGCCTGCTTGCTTCTCTTACATTAGCACAAAGTAGCTGACTCTCGATTCTTTCAATTATCTCAAATTTATTACATGTGTAGGCATTTTAGGCTTTGTATGTACATATATCGCTTTATTATTTTTAGTCATGTTATTAATATTCCGTTATAAACTAAATTGTGCAGGCAAAGGTTCTTTCAGCATATTTCAAGTAACTGGCTGTATCTCACAGTATCCAATTAGTGACACAATTTCCTACATGTAGGCATGCCAATATAAGACTATCATCATTATCTTGGATAGGGACAACTTCAAATTCCAAGCAAGCTCTGAATCAGAAAAATCTAGAGCAGAGAGGTTGGGGGATTTTTAATAAATTAAAAAAGTTAATTCTAGAACCAAAACTATCAAAAATCTGACAGGATGTAACAGCTCCCACTTGCATTCCAGTAGCTTTCAAAGACAACTCAGCAATTACAGCAGCATAATAGTATACTAAATAGTACTAAAAAGTCAGGTGACCCAGCATCCCTCACAAAGGCATTCTGACTACTGGATTACAATGGCTTTCTACCCCTAAAGTACTTTATGCTTAAAGTAACTCCTTAACACAAGTAGCCCATCCTTTCACTTCAAAAGAGCTGCCAGTAAAAGTTCTGATCACAAAACATGAAAGATATGGGATGGAAAGAAAACAAAATGAGCTGGGTGTGGTGGTGCACGTCTGTAAATCTCAGCACTAGGTAGGCAGAGGCAGGAGGATTGCAGCAAGTTCAAGGCCAGCCTGGGGTACAAGTGAGTTCAAGGGCCAGGCTGCACTACAAAGCAAGACTGTCTCAAAAAGCCAAAAAACAAAAATTAAAAACAACCCTTTCCCCCAAAAGACACAAACAAAATGAATCTGAGAGAAAGAGAGCCAAAAAGACAGTAAAAGTCAATTTAAAAAAATACTTCATATTCAGCTTCCAAAATTTGTTTCTTTGGGAGTTGGCACAGATGCATGTAAGTTTGTTTTTTTTTTTTTTTTTTTTTGTGCTGGGGATCGAACTCAGGGCCTTGTGCTTGCAAGGCAAGCACTCTAATCACTGAGCTAAATCCCCAGCCCCAAGAAAAGTTTTTTGTATATAATGATAATCATTTGGGATCCAGTATGAAATATACTCTGTGAATAAAGAAGCAGTATTTTCAAGTCTAAAACACAGAATTCTGACTCAAGCATTTTAGCCTTATCATGATTTAAGGATTGTAAAGAATGTTCAGTAGAAACATGGCAGATTAGGTAGTTTAAACATTAGTCCAAATGAAAATGATCCAGTTCAACATTCTCTCCTAGGCAATCTCTTACGAAGCAAAAATTTATTTTGCAACCTTTAGTTCACTGGTTAGTGCTAACACCAAACAGCCTTCTTAATTCAACTGTCTGGTAACATTTGATACTGTTTTCCAAAAAACTCATTAAGTAGCTACTACTATCAATAATCTTTTTCTCCTCTACTTTGAGGACTGCATAAAACTCACATTTTGTGTCCCATACCTCTTAATCAACCTAACATTAACCTTTCTCCAATAAAGGGCAGCTCATATAATATATAAAAGAAAATAGGTTGCTGGGCAGAGCATTTCCTGGATTGCAGGGTCCAGATAATGTACCACACATTTATATTTCCTGGACTAGAGGAAAATAACACAAAGTCACAAACTCTTCAATTTGTGGACAAGATTCCTTCGACCACAACTTACTCCAGTCTAAAAGTTGTACTTAATTGCTAGGTGGACAATATGGATAAAGGCTAGCCCCAAATGATTCAACTGTGTGATACTCATGTAAATATGAAACAAAGTATGACAATTTAAATTGCCTTAATATGCCACAGTTCTACTTATACTATCTTTTCTCTCATTCACACTCATTAATATAACAAGATGGCCTAAAATCCTTAAAAATCCTTTTTTTTTTTGAGTCAGGTTCTCGCTATGTAGTACGGCCTGGCCTGCAGCTCACTATATAGTCCAGGCTGGCCTTGAGCTCGCCATGATCCTTCTGCCTCTGCTTCCTAAGTGCTGGGATTACAGTGGAGCACCACCACACCAGGCCTAAAAACCCATCTGTTTTGTAAGCTCTGATTACAATACTCAGGGATACTTTTGGTGGATTTAAAAAGCTATTTCTCAACTGTTCATGACCAACAATTTTTCCTCTCCCTAAACATAAGGAGAATACAGGTAATTACAACTGACACTTTTTAAAAAGGAGGAAGTAGACAATATTCTTCAGCATATTAAAGTTTTTCTTTAATAGATACTTTTGAGTCATGATATGACAGTATTGCTGTTCCTTAGGCTAATACAATTATACTCATGTCTACACATAAATTAAAAATTTGGTCTTCTACATGAAAAGATTACTAACCAGACTACAGGCCGGAGGTATGGGCCTCAACTAAAAAACAAAAACAAAAAAAAACACACACAAAAACCTCATGTGACACTTTATGCCCAAATTTAGTGATCAAAAATTACTCTCACCTAATTAGCACTTCACTCTATTTCTCTAAATCCCTTCAATGTATCTCAGAAGACTGAGCTGAAAACTACACATCAGCGTTACTATAACCCAGAAAAAGAAACCAAAACAAGCTCAAACTCCTGGTTACATTTACAGTGTCTACTGTTAAATTTCCAATAGTATACTTTTAAAATGGAGAAAAAAACTCAAGGATTCTAATCAGTGGCTTATTTGTACTCATGGTAGACGCCCACCATTTTTCGGTATCTTGGTATGAATAGTCACAAAAATCTACTTTAAAAAAAAAACAGTATCAGTACTTTTGCACTTTACTGAACTGCTAAATTTTAACAGTATGATGAAATAAAAGTTCAACTACAAGCAACTATATCAGAACATTTTAAATTCCCAAAACAATTCTGATATTGATTTTATTCTCAAAAATATTAAAATGAGAATCCCTTCTACACAATACTGGCAACTTCAAACAAATAAGGGACTGGGAGAGAAAACATACGACTTGCTATTCAGCTCCAAATATTGTTAGGTTACAAAATGTGAAACTCACTTGCTGCTTTAACAAGAAACCTCATACAGACTCTTCTCTCCTGATGAAAAGTTACAAACCACCACAAGGCAAGCACCCGAAGGATTCCCCTTCATTTTTAAAAACACCAAGAATAATCAGACTTCGCTTTTCAGACTAGTCTATTGACAGATAATGCGATTATGCAGAAATCAAATAAACCAGATAAACTCCAAGGTTGGCTGCTGTAACCCTTGGCTATCAATTAAAGTTGTACCACAAGTATTAAAAATAATGGTGGTTAGTTTCCAATCGGTCCTCTTAACTGTCATTCCCAACCATCAAACATCTGAAGCCAGCCTCCGACTCTTGACTCTTACCTTCTTTCGTCTGTGCGTTAGTGATCTGCAGGTCGCAGTCGGCAGCTTTCAGCTTCTCTCTCCCCATAATCTGCTTCTTTAAGTCGCAGAGGGAGATGTGGAGCCCATCAAAGGTGACGGTATCATAGTTGAGTTTAGAGGAAAATTTATAATGCACACAGGACATTGTGCCAAAGGATTCCTAAGGTTCAGCGAGGAGACGTGGACACTCTCAATATATGTATATTTATAAACTTAAGAGCAAAATATGTACACACACAAAACACTCAAAGACACGGAAGGACCCTGAGGCCTCAGATTAAATACCCCCCAACCACAAGCAGGGGTTCGTAAGAACAATAATGCAGAACTACCCCGAGACTCAGAATCGCTTCATGTGGGAGGAAGACCAGTACGGGGGAAAGAGGAAATCGAGAATCCACCAACGGGCACAATGTCACCCGGCTGGGTCCCCCTCGCTCATGCTAAGGGCCGGCAGGAGACGGGGGGGCAGGCGGTGCAGTCTGTAGCGGTCAGTCCACACGTTAGAGAGTCCGAGTGACCCCGTGGGGTCAGGGGTCCATAGCGCGGCCGCACCTCCCGGCTGGTCTCTCTCTCTCTCCGCGGATTGGGGTGACCCAGGCCCCGGGAGGAGGTTGAGGGGAGAGGGCCTAAGAGTCCACGAGCGGCCTCTCGCCTCCTCCTGGCTTCCGGAAGACCGGCGTCGGCGTCCCCAGGCCCAGGCCCCCACCACACACACACCCGGTCGCCTGGTCCCCGAAGGCGACAGCGGCCCCGCGGCCTAGGCTGAGGCCGCGCGGTCGGCGGAGGAGAGGCCTTCCTTCCCTCAGGCCGCCGGCGCCGGCTCCGCCTCCCCCCCCGCCGCCGCCGCTCGGACACAAAGCCGGGCTGGGCCTCAACTAGGCCGCGAAGCACTTCCTCACCACCCCGGGCCCCAGCCAGCGGCCCGGTGGCTTCGGCGGACCCCGGGGACACCGCCGAGGCTCCCCGACGTATCCTCTCGCCGGATCCTCCGCGCTCCTTTCGCCTTTCGCTCCCGTCGCCTTTCGGCCCCAAACCGCGACAGGAAGCCCGGAAACGGCCGGGAGCGGAGGTTGGGGGCGAGGGCTTCGCTGGTTCCCTTTTAGTTTTGCCCCCCTGCCGCTCTCCGGCCCTCACCCAGCGTCGGCGACGCCTCCAAGCCAGGCACTATGGCGGATGCGGCCTGGCTCCGGGCGAGCGCCCCACTCCGGGGTCTCTAGGCTCGGACTGCACGGGCGGCGCGCGCGAGGCGGGGCTTGGCGTGCGCCGATAGGCGGGCCGGGAGGCGGGGTCATGACGCCACAAAGCGCACCGGCCCGCCCACGTGACCGGCGTTTTGTGACTCAGAGCGCGGAACCTGAAGCCGCAGGGAGAACGGGAGAAACCATCTGCCGCAAAACGGAGGGGGTGGCCGACGTTTAAACTGCTCCGAGGGCGGTTGAGGGCAGGGAGTTCACAGTACAGCTGCAGCCAGGCTAGTTTGCTCTGCCAAGTGTCCTGACCAGAGTGGTCGGCTAACTCCCCCTTTCCCCGCAGTTCCCATCAACCCTTTAAAAACTCCCAATTTAAATTATCGTTGTGGTTGCTATGCCTTCAACTACGGTTGCTACGCAAGCACTCCTAAATTTACCCTTCCAACAAACCGGTGGAGCAGCCCCTGCCTAGAACTGATAACCGGCACCATTAGTTCCACATCAATTTATCGAGCTCTTACTATGTGCTAGGCACAGGGCCAGTCACGTAACATTGCCAGGTTCTGGAGCCAATTTGGTTGGGGTGGAACCCACATAAAACTCCATTAAAAATAGCACTTGGTTTACTGGGTGGTTGTGGATTACGTGAATTAATACGTTTCCGTAGTTTAAAACCATCACTGGCACGTGGTTCAATGTGTCTCTACAGAGGTGGCTCAATAAATGTCTATTTAGCAAAAATAAAAAGCACCAGTGGTCAGCATTACCATTATTTTCAGCTTATCGATGCGGAAACAAGCTAACAATCACACACTTTCTGAATTTGTAGGGGGGAAGGGCTGCTCCATCTGTGGGGTCCCAATCACGTTTTTAATTACAAATGCCAGGAGTTGCTAGGCGTGGTGGCACACACCTCTAATCCCAGCAGCCTGGGAGGTTGAAGGGGGAGGATTGCAAGCTCCAGCCTGGGCAATTTAGCGACCCTATCTCAAAATGAAAATAAATAAATACAAAATAAAAAGAGCCGGAAATGTAGCTTGGTGTGAACTGTGCCAAGACCCGCCCCCCCAATTGGAATTTGTTTTTCTTGCCGCATGGGGAAGTTACCGAGTCTATAAAAGTCATAAAGTCATGATATAATAACATTACTTTAATAAACCATAATAACCACTATCACTTACAAAGCATGTTCTTCGTCCTCTCTGAATTTTACAGGCCAGAGTCAGGAAAGTTGGGCAACTAAGAACAAGATGATACAGTTTAGAGATAACAGAATTTTCCAGGAACTTCCTGAATGTCACACCCCAAATTCTGCCTCAATATGATTTTTTTTGTGTGTGTATGATCTGTGTGTGTGTGTGTGTGTGTGTGTGTGTGTGTGTGTGTGTGTGTGTTGGGGGGACATGCTGGGGACCGAACTCAGGACCTTGTGCTTGCTAGGCAAGTGCTCTCCCACTGAGCTAAATCCCTCCCCCCCTTTCTGAGAGAGGATTTTACTGTCTCAGTGCAGGCTGGCCTTGCACTCACATGTAGCCCAGGCTGGCCTCGGCCTCATGGCCATCCTCCTGCCTCAGCCTCCTGAGTGCTGGGATTACAGGCGTGCACCAGCACACCCAGCCTCAGTTTGATTTAAATCAATCATCTTCCCAGGCGTGGTGGCACATGCCTGTAATCTCAGCACTCAGGAGGCTGTGGCATGAAGATCTCTGCAAGTTCTGAGCTAAACAGAGTTCAAAACCAGCCTGAACTACACTGCAAGATCCTGTCTCAAAAATCGAAGAAAGCTGGGTATGGTGGCACAAACCTGTAATCCTAGCATTTGGGAAGCTGAGGCAGGAGGATCCCAGCCAGTTTGAGGCCAGCCTGAACTACATAGTGAACTCAAGGCCAGTCTGCACTGCATAGTGAGACCCTGTCTCAAAAACAAAACAAAACAACCCCCCCATCATCATTTTGTCAGAAAAGGCTTCCTAACACCATCATAATTAAATAGGGTGGCCATCGTTTTTTATCCCATTTTTCTTCTAATTTCTTCTTAGCACTCACCAACAGTTAATACGAGATATGTTTGCTTTTACTCATCTCCCCACCTACACACCCAGCTGAGAATAGGGATTTTACCTTTCATGTTTGTTTTATTCTCAGCTTTTAGAAAAATGCCTGTACATAGCAGGTACTCAATAAATAGACCTTGAATAACTAGATATATTTTTATGTGATCTGTAGAAATATCTCAGCAGGGGGACTGGGGATTTAGCTCAGTGGTTAGAGTACTTGCCTAGCAAGTTCAAGGCCATAAATTAGATCCTGGCACCAAAAAAAAAAAAAAAGAAAGAAAAAAAAGAAAAGAAGAAAGAAATATCCCAACAGAAAGACAACAACAGTCAAGGACAGTCCCAGAGATACTATTTAACCACATCATGTATCAGTACTTTTTATGTGTAACAAGTTTCTCCCACTTTTACCTTCTTTAGTAACTCATCAAAATTTTCTTGCTGTTAGGTGCACTTCAGAGTGGCTGCCTTTCTTAAAATCTGCATGAAAGAAAAGGGCAGAAATGAATCTTACATCTAATGAAAGAAAAACTGGGAAAGAAAATGGCAAATCATCTTGGTATTCACACCTCTGGAGTGGTGGATCTAAATCCTCTTACTACATAGTCTTTAACTAATCCCTTCATATCCTAAATGGATGATTTCCTCAACCGGTGGATAAATGGGCCACACCCTCAGGGTAAGAAGAGTGGATCAGAGCCTAGCCTGAGCATATATCCTTGGAAAGAATATAGTAAATTGTAGTTTTGTTCAACAACTCTTCTCAGCCAAAGGCCCTTTACCAAGCTATGTTCTTCACGGGTATTCTTCTTTGTGGCAATGCTGGTATCACATTAAACTAGTCAAAATACCCTCATGGTAACTATGAGGTTTAAGTGAATTTGCTTGATGATGATTTAGTGCCATTGGGAATTAAATCTGTTTTAGTTAATTTTCTTGTTGCTGAGACAAAATATCTGACACCCAAAGTTGAAGGAGGAGACATTTATTTTGGCTCACAGTTTGTAGCAGTTTTAGTCCATAGTTAGCTGGACCCAAGGCAGGCTGGCCTGGTGGAGGGGCATTGCAGAAGAGAAATAGTTCATGGCAAAGCAGGGCAGGCAGATGGTGGCAAAGCAGGGCAGGCAGAGGGCAGCAAAGCAGTTTATGATGTAGACTGTGGAGCTATTTCATTTTATTTTCCACATATGGATACCCAAATGTCACATTAGCTGTTATTTGATGTCTTCTATTTTCTCATTGAATTCTTTCTCCAAATAGCCACTTATTATATTTACATGTAAACCTAATAATTCAGTGAAGATCGCTTTCCCCAAAGCTAATTCATAGCAATTTTGTCAAAGGCTCCGATTTTGGAATTTTTCGTTGACTTTGTTATTCCGGATTAGGGATCTACAAACCAGGGCTCATGGTTCACATCCAGCCCAACATCTATTTTTGTATAGTCCACGAATTAAGAATCACTCTTAAATTCTTCAGAGTGTTAAAGAAAAATCAAAGAATATTTCATGGTATAAGAGATACTATTTAGTGATTTACAGAAATATTTACTATTTAGTGATTTACAGAAAGTTTACTGACACCTTTCCTAGATTATTCTTCAGCAATTTCATTTTTATAAATGTCTGAATTTATGACATTTACCAAAAGCTTTTGGTGTTCAAAAATTTTATATTTTAGGGTGATTTATGTCAGATGGGATGATTTTAGTTTTTAGAAAAATATTTGCAACACTATAGTAGACTGCTCTTTGGTTTTTAAGAAACATGTTAGAGAATATTTAATTTATTAAAAGTTAAAGTTGTAAATTAAGCATCATATGAGCAGATTTTTTTGAAAATGAATGTGAAAAATCTGTTGTTTTCTCACCATTTATGTATTAGTTCAACACTCACTCAATTAGCAAAATTAAAATGTTTGACAATAGCTTGTGTGAAGAATGGAGATCAGAAGAATCCCTTACTTGTTGCTGGTGAGGTGCCCATTAGAACAAGCATTTTGGGAAACAATTTGGCACTCCTATATCCAATGAGTAAGTTATTCCACTCTTGGTTATATAGTCAAGGTAAAACTTAACTTGAGATCTCCGGTAAGAATTTCATGGAAAATGAAATTCTCTTTTCAATAGAAAAGAGAAAATGAAATTCTCTTTTCAATAGAAAAAGGCTTGAAATAACCCAAATGGCCGTCAACCAGAAACTGGATCAGTATATCATGGCCCATCTAGATAGTGGAATATTATACTGCAGTGAAGAAAAGTAAACCATAGCAACATGCAACAACACGGTGGGGGAATCTTTTTTAGCTTGAGTCAAAAAAAAAAAGCCAAATATCAGAGGATGACACATTGTGAGCTTGACATGGGATACTTGCTGGTGATCCCAGCACTCTGGTGGCTCAGGCAGGAGAGTCACAAATTGGGCCAGCCTGGGTTACATAGAGTCCAAGGCTGCCCTGGACTACACAGCAAGATCTTGTGTCAAAAAACAAACAAAAGGCACTGTAAAATAACTCATTTTATGAATTTTAAAGACATTTAAAACTAAGTAATGTATTATTTAGCTAGGTACACACATTAAATACATCTTTTAAAAGATGACTGGAAACAAAATTTAAGGGCAGCGCTTGCCTTTGAGATGGAATGCTGAGCTTGGGGGAAGCCCTCAGGAGACAGCAGTTGGTAATGACCTTGTTCTCGGATAAATAACTTCACAGGTATTCATTATTTTGTTGAAAAGAAAGAACAAATAAAACTAAAAAGAAGCCACACACAGAACGATGACAACAAGATCTTATGACATCAGAAATATGATTCATCCGCTGATGTGACCCTGAGTTTCCATCTCTGCCTCCCACTGACTGCCAGTGAAGAAGCTTACAAATATTTAGACAGAAAAACATAGCTCTTTTCGAAGAAATAGAATTTAGCTGGTTTTCTAAATCCAGTTGAGATTAGATTTGATGAATTAGGTTGGTTGAGATTAATTTAAAGTAACCTAGTTAGGTGGTGTTTGTCCTTTATGCCATAACCATAACTAAAACTCATTTTTTTGCTTATACTTTAATTTGGTTCTGGTTTTCTTGTGTTTTCGAGATCAGTGAGGGGACATGGCCATTGGACGTTGGGGACCTGGAGTAAGAACATACCACCAGTGACTGGGCATTATCCAGTGTCTCCTAATTTCACTCCACCCAGTGTAAGTAGGCCTCAAAGGATAGGAATGTTCTGAAGAGGTGGAGCCTCATCGAAGCGTCTGGCATGTGGCAACAGCTTGCTTGCTTTCCTGGGAATTCAAAGGTTCCAGGTAAACAGATGGGAATGTTATTTATGTCAGAGCTGAGGCTAAGCGAGGAACTTGAATAAGTCTCTTTCTCTTGAGTGAATATGACCTATTCATCCACTGCCCTAAATATGAAATATGTGTTGGGTGCCTATGTGTGCTGGACAGTCAGTGGCTATGAAATCAAAGTCCTTGAATGCAGAGGATTTACCATAAATAAGAGAAATCATGTAATTTTTAAAAAGGTTTTTTTTTTTGTTTTTTTTTTGTGACAGGGTCTTACTGTGTAATCCAGGCTGGTCTTGAACTCACAGCAGTCCTCCTATCTCAGCCTCCCAAGTGGTGGGATTACAGGCGTGCACCACCACGCCTGGCTGAAAAGTCATGCAATTTTAAATGCTCGCTTGAATCTTGGCTCCAACTGTTGCTGTGTGACCTTGGGAAAGCTACTTAATTTCTCTGGCCTTGGTTCCTTCTAGGCCCTGCTGCCTGGGCTCTGTGTGGCTCTACTCACAAGGGCCCTGTGCGTGGTTTAATACTCTGCTGTCGCCATCTTGACACTCTTTGTACATGATGAACATGGAGCATCTCATTTTCATTTTGTCCTGAATCCCACAGATGAGGTTTGGTATCTTGATCTGCAAAACAGAGTTAAAATAGTATCTTCCTGTGGGAGCCCGTGAAGCAGTCTCTCACCTGTAAATAAGGACAAAGAGGTGCAATAGATATTACATAAAAGGAAGATAATATACAAAGGAGAGGAGTACTAGAAAGAGGGAAGGGGGAAAAGCAGGAAAGGAAAAAAATGGAAAGGGGAAAGGGAAATCACGGAGAAATGTGAATAAACATGCTGTAAATAGGGATGGAGGGAACAGAGGGGGGTGGGTGGGGAAGAGGGGGGAGAACAAAGATGCATCATGTACAGGTACAAAACAAATATGATGAATGTGATCATTATATGTACAATGTACCAATACGTGTTCTTGGTTTAAAAAAAAAATAGTATCTTCCTTGAAAGGGAATGTCCAATGGTGGTTCCCTACAGCTGGGATGGGTCAGGGAGAGAGAAATAGGGAGGCGGTCTTCAATGGATAAGGAGTTTCTATTTTGCGAGATGAAAAACTCCTAGAGATCTATTGCACGATGATATAAGTATACTTGATATTACTGAACTGTGCAGTTAAAAATGGTTAAAACAATATATTTTATGTCGTGTAAAAAATTAAAATTATGTTTAAAAAAGATTTTAAAAACCTCCAAAAACAAAACAAGAAATATCCTTCTGAAAGACATGTTGCAGCAATGTAAGAACCATGCAGGCACACACACACACACACACACACACCCCTGCATAAGCGTTGTTTGAGGAAGTCAAGTGGCAAATGCTAGAGAGCTTTCTTTGAAGTGTTTCCCACCTGGATAAACATAATCATAATAAAGCATTCCTGGCTTGCTTGTGTTTGTTTGCCACACATCTTATACTCATGTCACTCCATGCCAAGCATTTTCATCATATTTACTCTAAATACTCCCAACAATCCTGTGACTAGGTCCCAATATTATCCCCATTTTACAAATGAGTTTAAGAGACGTGAGGTCACACGTTTGAGGTCACACAGGAGCCATGATTTTAAACGGGGTGTGTCAGGCTGGGAAGAGCAACCTCTTGACTACTGACTCCACTTTACTGCTTCCCCTAACAGGCGGGCAGCCAAGGTGTCCTCCTCTGAAGGGGCCCTGGGAAGAGATGTCCCTTCCCCAGGAACCATCAGCCACGCTGGCCCTCTGCCAACAGACTGCCTCCTGCCAGATCATCCTGTAATCTTTGTTCTTGTGCTTTTATATCTTGTCTCTGCTTCTAGATTAACTTTCAGAGGGCATAAACCTTGTCTGCTCCATCTTGTCATTCTTCTGGCACCTTGTAGGAAATGGGTAGTTATTTGTGGAGCCCTAATATGACTCTTGATAAGCAGTTCTGCGTGGCTTCTCCAGTGTCGACAAGGAAAACAGTGACCTTGAATCTCCCTTGAGAAGGCACAGGTGGGAGGCTTTGGCTTACCTGGCCATCTCTGAGGTTCTGTGCGTGAAGGCATGATGTGGCTTCAAAATATCCACCTTCCCTCCTCTTCCCAACTCTGGACCCAGAATTGCAGAGCCTACAGACCTGGGGCTGTGCTATGTGACTAACGTTTGCTACTGTCAACCCTCTATATCCAAGAAACTGTGGATTGAAAATATTCCAGGAAATAATTGTGTCTCTACTAAATATGTACAAACCTTTTTCTTGTCATTGTTCCATAAATAATACAGTATGAAAACAACTCACGTAGCATTTACAGTGTATGAAATAATACAAGTAATCTAGAGATGATTTAAAGGATGCGTGAGGAAGCTTACTGGTTATATGCAAATATAACCATTTGTATACTTGAAGACTTTGATATCAAAGGTGGACCCTGGAACCCACCTTTTGGATACCAAGGGATGACTTCATCTCCTTTATTGTCATAATGACTCTGGGAATGCGGTCTGATTTGTTTCTTTATTCCGTACAGCAGAGTGGCTGAGGCTCATGGAGGGTGTGCCCATGTTATACACACCTGGGAGGAGCTGAGGTCTCAGCCGGGAGTGATGAAGCCAGGGTTCAAAGCCCAGGGGTGGGATTCCCCATCCCTTTGAGATGCTGCCTGGCACACCTGTGCGCTCCTCAGGATGAAGCCTTTTCATGCTTTGCTGGTTTCAGTCCTGGATAACAATGGACCAGAAGGGCCGGGCAATGGGAGAACTTGCAGATGTCATTCTACACATACCTGCTGGGTGACAGAGCTCTTCCTGGGCACGGTTCCGGGGACTCGAGATGCAGCAGCACCACTACAGGCAACATTTTGCTTTCCTAAAGTTTCTATCCTAGTGTGGGAGAGAGACAGTGGGCAGCTAGTCAGGCAAGGCAAACACAGTAACTCGAGAATGTGACAAATGCTGGGGAGGAAATAAGACCCAGTGGAGAGACAGAGAATGAGAATGACGGGTCGACAGGCGAGGGGGATTTAACATTGGTCAGGATGGACCTTTTTGAGGAGGTGACATTCGAATGATGAAACTTAGCCCTATGAAGTTCTAGGAAAAGAACTTTCTAGGCAGGGTGACTAGCAAGTGAAAAGTCCCTGAAGTATGATGAAGGGAAAGTCAAAAGTTCAGTGGAGCCGAAGTGTGGTTGACGGGAAAGGTGTTGGGCCTAGGCCTGAGAGATAAGCAGGGACCAGATCATGTAGGACCATAAAAGCCACACGAACACACTTATATTTAACAGTAGAAGGTTTTAGATGGGCATGGAAGCGCAAGACATTGCTATTTTAATGTTCAGGACACTCTGAGTATAGCTGGTACCATGTGTTCCTAAGATGTTCAAGTTTCATCTGAGGCTGTGATAACATTGGGGAGCATCCTGGGAGGATCCAGGAAGTGCAAGGTTCCAGGTAGCAGGGATCTCCCAGATGTGCTTATTTAGAAGGCTTATATCATGGCTCATAGTATCTTTCCTAGCAGTCTCATGACCAGAGTTGTGGCTTCAGACGGGTGGGAAAGGATGGTCCAAAGGACCAATGTTGCTTCCTGTGGCTCCTGAAGCCTGTTCCACCTGCCATGCAGGCTGGTGATACAGATCTGTCAGGAATGGGTCAGAGTAATCTACATAATCTAGGCCTGTGACTTGGTAGAGAGCCCAGAGGGGCTGGATGGAGCAATCCTCCCTAGTGAGTCAGGATGAGGGACACCACGAGGGGAAGGGAAGGATCATATTTCAGCAGGGACTCTGTGCCAGGGTGTGGAGCTTTTTCCAAATCCTGAGGCTGGAAATTCTGATCAAGCAGGTCTTTGGTGGGGGGGGGGTGGCAGATAATTCTGATACACAACCAGGATTAAAAAAAGAAAAAAGAAAAAACTACTGTATCTGTAGGTTACACATTGTCAAGGGGACCCAAGAAGGTACCACACAGCCACAGTTCGGATCCCAGCTCTCCACGTACACCATGAAAGCCACCAAGCAAGTCACATAAACTCCTTGTGGCCTCAGGGTCTTCACTGTCCAGTGGAGCTGGTAATGAAAGGACCTTGTTTTAGGAAGAGAATACGTGAGCTGCATATCTGTGCAGTCTAAGGGCCACGCACACATGGGCCATTTCTGTGTTTGTCATTGAACTTCAGGCTATCTGTACAAGAAAAATATCATTGCTATTTACAGATGAGACCTGAAGTTAAGTGACCAGTCTAAGGTCTCTCTGAAAGTATTTTATTTTCCCACACACACAGACACATGTGCGTGCACACACACACACACACACACCAAACAAAACATTCCATCTCCAAATGTTCCAGTGATCTGGGATTCAATGGCCCCATGCTTCCCATTGCTGTGAAATGAGAAGCCATAATAATACCTTTGCTACAGGGCGTTTTAGGTGAAATGTGGCAGTTGAAAAGAGAGGCCAAATTCTGCTCCCAGCTACGAAGAGCAACCTCACCCAGATCAACCTTGTGCAGATAACAACTACAAACTTTGGACAAAAAATAAAAGAGAACCACCTGAAGATACTGGGGAGCTACCATGAACAGGACTGCAAGAAAAGCGTTGTCATTTCAAAGAAAGGGATGGTATTAGGTAAATGCCCGATGACTGGGGGCAAAATATACCTGTACCAAGAGGCAGAGGTGGTTTAAAATCTGCTAGAAATCTGTTCTTACTGGCCTGATGAACCAGAGAGCTGGATACATACAAACACAGTCTCTGCAGAATAAGGTGTGGTGATGGAGGGCAAATCCTGGAAGGCAAGGATCCAGAGAAGGGGCTCCCCAAATTCTGTACATGAACACAGTCCAAAATTCTAGCAGGACATTTGTGTGCAGAGTGGTTCCAGCCAAGGCTAAATAAACCAAACTGATACTGCGGCTGCTGCCCCACACCCGGGGTGGGAATCTATAGTTTGTGTTCAGTCAGATTAACTGCCCTCTTAATAAAAAAAAAAAAAAAAAGAAAAGAAAAAGAAATGAGATGGCCTGCTATGTGCTGATATGGAAAGATGTCCTAAATATATAGTTCAGTGAAAAGCACAGTAAAAACCAATCTATAATACCCTATCAAGTTATATATAAGTATACATATTTATATACATAAATTATATACACATACACATATATGTGCGTATATACATACATAACTATAAATATCTAGAATATTTCTGAAGGGCTAAAAGAATCTGCAAAAAACTAGTAGCAGTAATTGCCATCAGGGAAGGGAAAATGGAAGAAGGTGATCAGTTGAACAAAGTGAGGGAGAACCACATTTTTTCATTTCTTTTAAAAAAAATCAGGTTCGTTGAGGTATAATTTTCAATTTTCCATTTAGTTTGCAGTTTTCTGAGTTTTGGCAAACACATAGAATCATGCAACTACCACCACAGTCAAGATGTAGAGTAGTCACATCTCTGTCCCCAAGATTCCTGGGTGTCTTTGCAGTCAGTCCCTTCCTCTCCCTCCAGCCCCTGACAACCATTGACCTATTTCTGTTCCTGCAGTTTTGCCTTTTCCAGCTTATCAAATCAATGGAATCATATACTATGTAACCTTCTGGGTCTGGCTTGTTTCACTTATCATATTGCATCTCAAATGCACCCATGTTCTTGTATCAGTAGTTCATCCCTTTTTATTGCCGAGTAACCTTCCATTCTGTGGATTCACACAGTTTGCTTATTCGTTAGTTGAAAACACGAGAATTGTTTCTTGTTCTGTAAACTTCATGTATAGGTGTTTGGTTTTTCTCTTTGGCACCTACCTGTGAGTAGGGCCTTTTGTAAATGTATATATGTATTTTTTATTTTTAACCAAGAACATGTCTTGGTACATTGTACATATAAAGATCACATTCATCACATTTATTTTGTACCTGTACATGACATATCTTGGTTCTCCCCCCCTTCCCCACCCCTCCCTTCTGTTCCTTCCTTCCCTATTTACAGCAGGTTTATTCATATTTTTCCATGATTTCCCTTCCTGCTTTTCCCCCTTCTCTCTTTCTAGTCTTCTCCTCTGTATATTATTTTCCTTTTATATAATATCTATTACACCTCTTTGTCCTTATTTACAGTTATGGTTTCTCATATCAGAGAAACAATTCGATGTGTACGTATGAGTGTCTGATCTATTTCACTTAATGGTATGTTCTCAAGGAACATCCATTTACATACAAATGATTCTAGTTTATCCTTTTTATGGTGGTGTAGTACTGCATTGTGTAGAAAAGCCACATTTTCTTTAGCCATTCATTGGTTGTTGGGCATTTAGGTTGTTTCCAAGACTTAGCTATTACAAACTGTGTTCCTACAAACTTGGTTGACGATTTTAATTCTTCTGGGAAGATCCCCAGTAGGGGAATAGCTGGGTCAAATGGAACCTCTAGTTGTAGTTTTTTGAGGAATCTCCATATTGATTTCCACAGTGGCTGGAGCAGTCTACATTCCTACCAACAGTGGAGGAGGGTTCCTTTTTTCCCACAGCCCTGCCGGCATTTGTTAGTAAATGTATAATTAACTTCACAAAAAATTGTCTAACTCTTGTCCAGAGTGGCTCCATTTTGAACTCCTGTCAGAAATGCTATACTTTGGATCTGCAAGGTCTGCCAAAGACTTGGGTGTTATAGGCCTGGTTGCCAGTCGGTGGCAGTACTGGGAGGTGGAGGCAGGGCCTGGTGGGAGGAAGTGAGGTCGCTGGAGTGTGCCCTTATAGGGGTATCTCATTGCAGTTTTAATATAAATTTCTCTAATAGTCAATAATGTTGAGCATTTTCATGTATTTATTTCCCACTATATATCTGCATTTCTCTATATATAATAAATGGGAGGGCAAACTGTCTCTGAAATGACCTCTTTAGATATAATTCCCATAACTTAAAATTTACCCTTTGAGTGGTTGTAAAAATA
This sequence comes from Hystrix cristata, assembly GCA_004026905.1. Lineage (NCBI taxonomy): Eukaryota > Metazoa > Chordata > Mammalia > Rodentia > Hystricidae > Hystrix > Hystrix cristata. Next base: position 66,000 of record PVJO010003636.1, on the reverse strand, counting down.
TTCACAGAATTTTGCAACCAGCTCCGCTACTTAAATTCAGAATGTTTTTATCACTTGCCAAAGAAACCCTGAAGCCATTAGCAGTCACTCTGCACTCATGCATTTCTATAGCCCTCACCCCTACCCCAAACTCAGGCAACCAATAACCAACCTACTTTGTATCTCTACGAGTTTGCTTATTATAGACATTTCATATAAACAGAATTGTGTAATACATGGTCTTTGGTATCTGGCATCTTTCATTTAGCATAATATCTTCAAGGTTCATCTATGTTGTTAATACTTGGTGTTAATACTCGATGCTGAATAATATCCCAGCTTTTTATGGCCAAATAATATTCTTTTTTTTGAGTTTTGTTTATTCATTTATCAACTGATGAACATTTGAATTGTTTCCACATTTTGGCTATTATGAATAATACTGCTGTAAACATGCACTTACTGGTGTTTTATGGATATGTCTTTCGATTTTCACAATTTTCAATATTTCACTAATAGGGGAATGCAGGGTCCTACGGTAATTTTGTCTTTAATTTTTTTTTCCTGTGTGAGGAATCATCATACTGTTTTTCTCAACAGCTGCAGCATTTGACAGGTCTGTCAGCAATATTCAAGGGTTCCAGCCTTCCCACATCCTTGTCAACACATGTTATTGTCCATTTTTTAGTAGCTTTCCTAGTGAGTATAAGGTGGTACTTCATTGTGGTTTTGATTCGCATTTCCCTAGTGACTAATGATGTTGAACATTTTTTTCCATATGTTTATTGGCAATTTGTATGTATTCTTTGGAGAAATGGCTGTTGAAATCTTTTGAACATTTTAAAACTAGGCTATTTGTCTTTTTGTTGACTTAAAAGAGTGCTTTATATTGTCTACATGCAAGTTCTGTTTCAAATATATAATTTGCCAATATTTCCTTCCATTTCATGGTTTGTCTTCACATTTTTTTTTTTGGTGCTGGGGATCGAACTCAGGGCCTTGTGCTTGCTAGTCAAGCAGTCTACCACTTGAGCTAAATCCCCAACCTGTGTTCAGATTTTTGATGATGTTCTTGAAGTACAAATGGTTTTGATTTTTATCACATTCAGTGTGTCTCTTTTTTCTTTTATTGTCATGCTAAGAAACTATTCCACTGTCACATAGTCTATTGTCACAAGATATTTCTGTTCTAGTAGGTTTATAGTTTCAGTTTTTATGTTTACATATATACCTCATCTTTAGTTAAGCTTTTTACGTGATGTGAGGTAGGGACTCCTTTGTTGTCAGTTTTATTACTTCCTCATTGGATAAACTTGGCACCCTTGTCAAAATCAATTAGCCATAAATACAGGGTTTATTTCTGAACCATTAAGTCTGTCGTGTGGGTCTATAAATCTGTCTTTAAGCCAGTTGCACAGTATCTCGATTACTGTGGCTTTATAGTAAGATTTTAAATCAGCAAGTGTTCTTTTTCAGGATTGTTTTGGTTCTTTGGGGACCTGTACTTTTTAAATATGAATTTAAAGATCAGCTTATTAATTTTTGCAAAAAACCAGCTAGACTTTTGAAAGAGATTACATTAAACTTTTTGATCCATTTGGGGAATATTGCCATTTTAACAATGTTAAGTCTTCTGATTCATGAATATGGAGAATCTTCCTATTCAGTTCGTTGTTGCTGCCCTCTCCCCCTTCCTTCTTCTCCTCCCTCTCTTTCTCCTCTTCTCTTCCTACCCCCTCCTTCTCCTCTTTCTTCTTGTAATTAAACGCAGGCCCTTGTACATGGTAACCACGTGCTGTACCGCTGAGCTACATGCCCTGCTCTTAGGTTCAACAACATGTTCAACAACATTTCAGTTGTTTCAACAATTCAACAACATTCTATTATAGTCCCTGTACTAGTCTTGTTTTTATATTGTTAAACTTGTTCCTAATGATTTTATTCTTTTTCAGGCTGTTACAAATGAAATCGTTTTCTTAATTTCATTTTTGGATTGTTCATTGATAGTCTATCTTCTTTGGTAACGTATTCAAATATATTGCTTGTTTTAAACTTTCTTGTTATTGTTTCTTTTTATTTTCATAGATAAAACGTGTTTTGCAAATATTCCCTCCTAGTCTGTGGCTTATTGTTTCATTTCTGTAACAGCATCTTTTAACAGTTAAACATTTTAAATTTAGATGAAGTCACTATGTTAAAGTTTCTTTTATGGATTATACTTTTTCTGTCTTATATAAGGATTTTTTTTTTGGCCTAAGTCAAGGTAACAAAAATTTTCTTCTATGTTTTCTTCCAGAAGTTTTACAGTTTTAGCCTTTAGATTTAGGTCTATTCTCCCTCTTGAGTTAATTTTTAAAATTTTTGCTCAAGGTTTCTTATTACTACTTTTTTGCATATGGATTTGCAGTAGTCTTAGCATCATTTGCTTAATAGGCTGTCCCTTTTCCCTTGAATACTTTTTCACTTTTTTTGAGAGCAATCGGCTGAATATATGTATTTTCTTTTGTTTTTATTACAAATAAAATATTTATATTTGAATATTTATTTTTACATAAAAGTTCATAAAACATATGTTCAGGTTAAAGAATAATTATTATAGATTATCACCAGGTTAATTTCTAATCTCAACCCCATTATTCTCTCTAGAGCACCCACAATTTTGATTTTAAAGTGTGAGTCCCTTTACTCCTATGGTATTTAAGAATTTACCATGTGTGCATGCATCTTTAAACAACATAGTTTAATTCTGGCCATTTTTGGACATTATTTGAATGGAGTCATGCTGAATATATTCTTTGTAAAGAAATTTTAATTTTTTTTTTTTAAGACAAAGTCTCACTATGTAGTTTAGGCTGGCTGGCTTGAACTTACTGTGTGGCCCAGGCTGGCCTTGTACTGGCAGTGATCCTCTTGACTCTCAGCCTCCCAAGTGCTGGGATTATAGGTGTGCACCACCATGCCCAGTGCAAGAAATTTTAATTGTGATAAAATATACATTAAATAAAATTTGCCATCACAACCATTTTTGAGTGCATAGTAATACATTGTTATATACATGTGTTGTATAACCATCATCAACATGGATTTTCACAATTGTTTTCATCTTGCAAAACTGAAACTCTGTACCCATCAAACAACAATTCTCCATACCTCTCTCTCTGAATGATTTGTTTTGCTCTTTGTTTCTTTCATTCAATATGATGTTGCGGTGGTTGAACTTCATTATGTCAACTTGATTGGTTTGGGAGCTGCCTAGGGGATTGGTGGAACACTCTTCTGGGTGTGTCTGGGTGGGTCTTGGAGGCAAGGCCTTGGGGTCTATGTGTGGTCACTCACCCCTTCCTCTCTGGCACTGTGGCCTTGCTCTACTTCTTGGCTGCCATGTACTAAGCACCTTTGCTCTGTCACAACCTTCTGTCATGATGTTTCTACCTTGGAGCTATTGACTATGGATTGAATCCCCTGAAACCATGAGCCAGATTAAACTTCTCCTCTCAGTTGGGGATGTCAGGTATTATGTCCCAGAGACAGGAAAGTAATAGAGATGTTCCTGAGAGTTTTGTACATAATAGCTGTATTTGTTACTTTTCTAGAATCAGTGGTTTGCAAGAGAGCAGATTTAATACAGAACAAGTCCCAGTTATAACATTCACACACACAAGCCAAATACAGAAAGAGTGCAGAACATCTACCTGTGCACTGGAGACCCAAAAGATCAATCAAGGGCTGGGACCCACAGCAATGTCTGGTGTACATCTGTGTCTGCACTAAAAGGTTGAAGAAATCTCTACTGGAACCAAGATACAATGATCACAGCAGATGAAGACCAGAGCTCCGCTGAAGTGAACAGCACCCGTCCTAGACGATAGCAAGGACCTGAGCTCCTTCTGTGATGAGAACAGCCGAGTTCCCTTCGGGAGAACCAGCTGCAACAGAGCTCCTCCTGGGCAACAGCTGGTCCCTATCTCCTGCTCCTGTTCTCCTTTATGGTGTGTCAGCAACAATCCTCAGGTGGATCCTCTACGCCTGGAACCTCACCGACTCAGTGCAGCTGGGTGTTCCTGTGACCACAATAAGTCCACCATAACAGCACAACTCATTCACTTTCATAACTGTGTGGCAGTACCCTTCAAAATCAGAGCATCTAAGAGAGTAAAACTATTTTCATTGTTCTAAGTATGTATGTAGTACATAATGCTAAGAAGCTGTTTGCCTTTTTAACTTTCTTTCTTTCTTTTATTTTTATTTTTTATTTTTTTGCCTTTTTAACTTTCATTATTTCTAGTTGCCATTTTTATATCAATATTATTTGTGTTAAGATTTTATTGATTTACCTTTTAGGTAAATAAATAAACATTTCAAAAGTCTCTCAGTGTAAATTTCCCATGTGTGAAAAACATAGATGTAATTCTCATAAACCAATGCTCTTTGGAGTACTAAGTAGTTTTTAAGAATGTAAGAGAGGTCTGAGATCACAGAGTTTGAGAGTTACTGCTGTATAGTATCCATTGAATGAATATACCACAATTTATTTTTACGTTTGACTGTAGCTGCACACACAAGGTGCTTCCAACATCATTATGAACGATGTACTTAACGTTCTCAAACTGTTTCCTGGTGCACGTATATACGAGGAGAGGAATTAAAGGTCTTCAGTGTTAATAATATCATACTACTTTTCAAAGTAATTGTACCAGTTTATATGCCTACCCACAGTAACTGAACTCCTCTAGCTCTGTATTCTTGCCTACACATAGAATTTCAATACTGTACCTTTTACTTTTGCCAATTTTTGTGGACATATGACGGAGACCTACTTTCTCTGGTTTTTTTTTTTTTGCATATTTCAAATTTGGTTCCATGTTTACGTTCAATTATAAAAAGTGCACTGTATAACTAAAAAGAAAATTCTTCTTTATAAAACCACTTAAAATAGCTTTACAAAAATATGTTGTAAGGGCTTACACTTTTTTTCTTGAAAAATTTCCTTGTAAATATAGGATGGGCTACCCATCTGCATGCCTTTTTTTTTTTTTTTTTCTTTAACTGTGGGTAAGTGGAAAACCTGGTATTTTAGTCCATGTGTTTCTCTTAACGCCAGGCTCTTTCTGCTTCCCTTTAGGAGAGAATGGTGACTAGCAGCGAATCTCTTGTTTTGATTTAAATTTTTTTTGGTGGTGCCGGGGATCGAACTCCAGGCCCTTGTGCACTCTAATCACTGAGCTAAATCCCCAGCCCCCGTTTTGATCTAATTTTAAGCAACCTTCACAAGCAGATGCTGCAAATGGGTGCCCTCTAGTGGACTCCTGTGAGGCTGCACCCACTAGACAGGGGTGGCCGTACAGGGATTGGTCCCAAGGCCTTGGCCCTGAATTACATCCCCAGCCTTTTTTTTTTTTTTTTTTTTTTTGGGTATTGCTTAGTTCGAGACAGGCTTTCAGAAAGTCCTAATTTGCCAGGCTGCTCTCTACCTTGTGATCCTCTTGCCTCAGCCTCCCAAAGTGCTGAGATTACAGGTGTGCTTCTCACTCAATTTTAAGATCCTCTCTCTGGGTCCCACTGCTCTTTCCTCGTGAAGGGTAATTCCTCCCTACAGTCCTCCCTTTGCCCTGGTTTCACATGCATGGATTCAACCAACTGTGGACTGAAAATACTTGAAAAGAATTGCCTCTACAGTGAACATGTGTGGACTTTTTTCTTGTCATTATTCTCTAAACAATGCAGTATAAAAACTGTCAACATAGCATTTACATTGTATGAGATGATATAAGTAATCTAGAGATGACTAAAGGGTACATGAGGATGCGGGTAGCTTATATGCAAATACTATGCTATTTTATGCAAGGCAATGGGTTCCCATTGCCTGTAGGGGGAATTAGGAATTCCCTGTAGGAACTGTATTAGCATCCCATCTCCAGCAGAGTAAAGAAATTGCTAATCCCCAGGGCAGTGAGGTTGTAGAGAAACTACATATTTTGGTGTGCTGGGGACAGGACCCGGGGTCTTGTGCATTATAGGCAAGAACTCTGACACTGAACTACATTCCCCAGCCCAAGAAATGGTACTTGTACCTCTGCAACATGGACAGACTTTTGCGGACCGATGGTCAAGACCTGCCTTCAGCCTCATGGCCCTGGTTACAAGTTTTGGTTTGCTATCAGACCCAAAGGGACACAACAGGATTTAATCGAATTCCATTTTTCTATCGCAGCACTATTTTATCTTAGTATGGATCACCTCTTGTCCTGTGCATTGTAGAATGCTTAGTCACGTCTTTGGTCTCTACCCTCTAGATGCCAGCAACATTCCTTCTCCCAGTTGTACAGCCAGAACCGTATCTAGACATTGCCTGGTGTTTTGGGGGGCTTGGAATAGCTCCCAATTGAGCAGCGCCGCTCTAGGAGGACAGAAAGCAGGACTGCAGCATTCACAGCTTCTTCATTTATCAGGAGGGTCAGTAGTTCCCATGTACACGCCTCCTCTGACCCTCACCCACACGGGGCATGCACAGCAGCTGTCCTGATGAGAACTTCAAAGCAGACTCCATTGGAGGCTGCTTTGTGCGTCCCATAACCCTACATCTGATAAGTCAGTGAGGCCATCAGCATAGACTTCTGAGGGAGCCTGCAATAGCTCAACTGCTCCCTTTAAACCATGCCCCTTTACATGGCGCATACTGGTGTGCTTCAGGGCTCCGACTATGGAGTAGGACATCTGAATTTGAATTTTGTCTTCTCTACTTAGAAACTGTAATGTTTCTTAAACTCTCTAAGTATCAGTTTCTTCATCTGAAAAATAGGCGTGATCTTCACCTTATTAGTGGTGCTTTGTGGAGTTGGCACAGTCGGTGCCTGTGTTGTGAGGTGGACTTATTCTGAGTGTAGTCCTCCCCCTCCCAAGGGTTCATATATCGGAAGCTTGGTCCTCAGAGTGGTGATTTTGGGAAATGCTGGAACCTTGAAAAGGTAGAACATTGCAGCCAGTGAGTAATCCCAGCACTCTGGGAGGCTGAGGCAGGAGGATTATAAGTTTCAGGCCAGCCTGGGCAATTTAATGAGAATTTATCTCAAAATAAAAAAAATTAAGATGTTAAGCATATAGTTCAGTTGTAGAGCATCCTGGGTTCAGTCCTCAGTACCACAAACAAAATATGAGAGAGAGAGGGAGAGAGAGAGAGAGAGAGATCAAGAGATTGCTGTTGTCCTTGGAAGAGATTAATGCAATTCTCATGGGACCCTGCTTTGTCCTCTTGAAGACCTGATCCCTTCCTAGTCTCTGACTTCCTGTCTGGTCATGTGACATTGTCTGCATAGAACTCCACCATGACGATGCCATCTTCGCTGAGGTCCTCATCAAAGCCAAGCAGATGTACTGTATTCTTGAATCTTTAAAAACTGAGCGAATAAACCCCCTTGTCTTTATACATTTCCCAGCCTCTGGAATTTTGTTATAGCAACATAAAACGGACAAATACAGCTTGGCACACACTATGGGTGTGAGAAATGTCAGCCACTGTTGTTAATCCTTTAATCCATACTTGATTGTTAAGGGTTTATTGGTCAGTAAGCATTATTCTAATGGGGATAGTCTTTTCTAATGTATAGAAAAAAATATTAACTTCTATTTGCTGAATTGATCCATCAGCAAGTGGGGAACCATCTTTTTCAGGAGCACCAGTAGGAGCCTGGGTGAGCCAGGGAGTAATATAGAGTACTGTCAGTTGGTGATACACCCAAGGGACGATGTTTTCACTGAGTGTCTTTTTGTTTCCATTCCAGGAATACTACTGTACCTATATTTGAGGCGAGCACAGGATTGTCCCAGAGAACTTTTCATAATTATGGAAACATTGCATATTTGTACTCTCCAATACAAGAGCCAAGTGTAGGCGATGAGCACTTTAAATGTTGCTTAGTGTGATCAAGGCACAGAATTTTACAGTTTATTTGATTTTAATTAACTTACATTTAAATCTAAATAGCCTCATGTAACTAATGGCTACCAAGCTGGACAGTGCAGAAGGCTAGTTATCACAGGGCTTAGAGCAACAAAATATTATCTACAACCTGAGGTCCAACTTCTTCAGCTTGGAACAACTTTGGGAGACAAGAAAGCTGAGTTGCGCCAAAAGCTCTATGTTTGGCTCACTATAAATTTTTGAGAAAACTCCAAACAATTTTCTATGGTTGCTATATCATTTTGTATTCCTATGAGCAGTTTATACGATTCCAGTTTTTCCAGTTTTTTGTTATTTTCCATTTCATTTTGTTTTATTGTAGCCATCCTACAATATGGGAAGCGGTACACAGTGCTATTTCATTGTAGTTTTGATTTACGGTTCCCTAATGACTAAAGTTCAAGGATCTTCTTTTTTTCGTACTCCACCATTTGTGTGTATTCTTTGGCAAAATACCTACTCATATACTTTGCCCATTTTTAAATTGGGTTTGTCTTTTTGTTGTTGAGTCGTAATAAGTCTCTATATCTTTTGGATACTAGACCCTTATCAGATATGTGATTTACAAATATTTTCTCTTATTCTGTAAATTGTCTTCACTCTTTTAAATGCTTTTAGGTTTTAAATTTTAATGAACTCCAATTTATCTGTTTGTCCATTTTTTTCTTTTGTTCTTTTTGCTTCAGGTGTATTTCTAAGAATCCATTGTCAAATCCAAGGCCATGTTGGATGACGTTTTATTGTAAGAGTTGTATAATTTTAGTTGGTGTATCTTTGATCCATTTTGAATTAATTTTTTTGTGTGTGTTTTGCAAAAGGTAGCAGTCCAACTTCATTTTTTGGGGGGTGTTGGGGATTGAGCTCAGGGCCTTGTGCCTCCAAATTCATTCTTCATTTTTCAGCATGTGGATATTGAATTGTATTTATTTATGTAATATGTATTTATTTCAGTACTAAGCATTTAACTCAGGAGCTCTCTACCACTCAGCTACATCCTTGGCCCTTTAAATTTTTTTTTTTTTTTTTTTTTTAGTTTGAGAAAGAGTCTTGCTAAATTACTCAGACTGGCCTCAAACTTGCATTCCTCTATGGCCAGGCTTATGGTGCACACCTGTAATCTAAGCACTCAGGAGGCTGAGGCAGGGGGATCTTTGTGAGTTCAAGGCTAACCTGGACTATACAGCAAGACCCTGTCTCAAAAAAAAAAAAATTGCATTCTTCTTGTCTCATCCTCTTGAGTAACTGGAATTGCAGGTGCCATTGTGCCTGGCTTCAGCATCATTAATTGAAGAAAATATTCTTTCCCTTCTTGAATATTCTTGGAACCCTTTTTGAAAATCAGTTGATGATGGATGTCTGGGTTCATGCGTCTGGACTCTCAATCCTTTCGTTCTACATATTTACCCTAAGACCAGCATCACATTGTTTTGATTGCTGTAGCTTTAAGTAAGTTTTCAAACTAAGAATTATGGCTCCTCCAACTCCACATCTTCTTTTAAAGGTCTTTTGGCAATTTAGGGCCCCTTTCATTCCATACCAACTTTGGAATATGTTTCTCCACTTTTTTTGTTTTGTTTTGTTTTTTGGTGCTGGGGATCGAACTCAGGGCCTTGTGCTTGCAAGGCAGGCACTCTAACCACCGAGCTAAATCCCCAGCCCCTATTTCTCCACTTCTAATGAAAAGGTCATTAGGGTTTTGACAGAGAAAGTGCTGAATCTATTACTCTAATAGTGTTGCCATATTAATAACATTAAGACTTCCAGTTCATGAACCTGGGGTCTATTTTCATCTAGTTAAGTTTTATTTTATTTCTTTTAGCAATACTTTGTAGGTTTAACTGTATGTGTCTTATGCCTCTTTGGTTAAATTTCTTCCTAAGTACCTTATTCAGTTTGATCCTATCATAAATGAAATTGCTTTCCTAATTGCCTTTTGGATTGCCTGTTACTAACATATAGAAATAAAATCGATGATTTTTGTGTGTCACACTGATATCCTGCAGTCTTGCTGAATTTTTTTTTCTTGAGACAGAATCTCGCTATGTAGCCTAAGCCAGCCTCGAACTTGCAGCGATCTTCCTGTCTCGGCTTCCTGAGTGCTGGGATTACAGATGTGCGTCACCACGTCCTGAAATCTTGCTGAATTCATCAGCTCTAATAAGTTTTCTGTGTATGAATTCTTTAGGATTTTCTGCAGACAGATCACGTCATCTATAAAGAAAGATAATTTCACTTCTCCATTTTCAGTTTACATGCATTTTATTTATTTTTGTTGGTCTTTCTTTTCCTTTTAATTGCTCTGGCTAGAATTTCTAATACATTTTGGGTAGAAGTAAAAGCCAGCATCTCTGTCTTATTCCTGGTCTTGGGGGGAAACAACAGAATGTTCAAGTTTACTGATCATAATGTCAGGTGTGGTTTTCGTAAATGTTGGGGAAGTTTCCTTCTATTCCAAGTTTTTGAGTGTTTTTTTTTCATAAAACAATGTTCAATTTTGTCAAATGTATTTTCTGGGTCAATTGAGATGATGATGTAAGATTTTTTCCATTTATTCTACTAGTGTGGAATATTACATTGCTTCTTGTCTTTTAAGGAAGGAAGACAGAACTTACATGTATCATTTCTATTCACATTGCATCGCTGAGAACTAAGTTACCTGGACACAATTAGCTGCAGGAGAAGGAAGAAAATATTGTTCCTCTCTGAGCACTTGTGTGTGTTGTTAAACCTTGCTTTAGAGCTGTGTAAGAAAAGGTAGAGAATAGAGAATAAATAAAGTGAAATTTGTCAGAGTACTAGAGACAATCTTGAAATAGTCCTTCAAAAAGAGAAGTTCAGAGATATTCTAAAGGTCGTGATTCTAGCCCAGAGGGCAGCAAGATTCTTTCAAGATACAGGTGACTTCCTATAAGACAAAGTAGTCCGGAGGATGCTGGCAGCTATTCAAAGTGTCCCGGGGGCCAAAGAGATTCTGCAAATCTGCAAGAGCTGTAAATACCAGGTGCCCTCAGAGATCCTTACTTTATTTCCTTCCCAGGGCCATAGACTAATTCAGGAAGAAGATTATATTTTTCTCTCTCCAGTTTAGGTTGCTGAAAGGATAAAGTTGAATGGACCGGAGGTCACCGGGGAGACCCTGCTAAGAATGGAGTTATCTCCAGCAGAGTTCCCCTGTAAACAGATCCTGCAACAAAGATGTCAGAACAAATAGTTTATTTAGCATTTGATCCCTGGAAGTAGCAGTAGGGGATTACAGACATGAGACAGGGAAGGGAAGAAAGCCAATTAAGAGTGTTTTATGGAGCAGGTTTCTGCTGGGGACAGCTGGGGGCTCAGACCCCACTAGAGAACACTGCAGGAAAGTGTAGACCAGGCCTCTCAGAATCATCCTAACCAACTGACGGAGAGAAGGGCATTGACCAATCAGTTTTTATTAGCACTTTTTTTTTTTTGGTGCTGGGGATCGAACTCAGGGCCTTGTGCTTTCAAGGCGAGCGCTCTAACCACTGAGCTAAATCCCCAGCATTATGAGCACTTCTTAAGGACACTCCAAGAACTCCTTGCAGGGGAAACAAGTAGGTTCTAGTGGTCAGAGAGACTTCAGGCAAAGAGCTGCAGTTACTTGCACACGAAAGTGCTTATGAACGCTGAGCACCTACAGTCCCTTGAGCTTCATGTTATTTTTTGCTCTGTCTTCCTTGCAGGTGGTGGCTTGCTATTGCAATATGTTTAAAAATTGCATGAAAAAAGAAGAAAAAGAAAGAAAGAAAAAGCAAAGAAAAGAAAGGAAAGGAAAGCAAGAAAGGGTTAAGGAGATAAGTTACATCCCTGCTGCTTCAACTGGTCTCAGACTGTAATTTATCATCATGCACTGTTTTCAATTCTCAACTTTCGGCCAGAAATTTTTTTCTCATAAAATTCTTTTTTATAGAGATATATTTCATAAACCATAAAATTTGTCCTTTTAAGTGCAATTCAGTGGGTTTTAGTGTATCCTCGCAATTGTACCACTACCTAATTTCAGAACACCTTCGTCATCCCGTACCCATTAGTAGTTACTCTCCTTTCCCTCCTCCACCCCACCAGCCACCCCCTTGACAACCACAAATCACTTCCTGTCTCTACGGATTTGCCTATTCTGGAAATTTCATAGAAATGGGATCATACAATATGTGGTCTTTACATCTGACATCTTTCACTTAGTATAACATTTTCTATGTTCATCCATGTTATAACATGTATCAGTCCTTGGTTCCTTTTTCTGTCCAAATTATCTTGGTGAATGGATATACCATTTTATTTGTTCGTTCAAAATGGGCATCAAGGGGCTGGGGATTTAGCTCAGTGATTAGAGTGCTTGACTCGTGAGCACAAGGCCCTGAGTTCGCTCCTCAGCACCAAAAAACAAAAAACAAAAAACAAAAAAAACCAAAATGGGCATCAAACATATATAGCTGAGAGTACAATTTCTAGGTTACATAGTAACTTTATTTTTAATTTCCAGATATTTATTAGTGATTATATAATTCTAAACAGGTTTAATTAATTGTATTTTAAAATTAGGTTTATATAGTTCAAAATGTAAAAACCCTACCAAGGTGTACAGTGAAAACTCTCTCTTTTTTTTTTTTTAGTAACTCTGTTTTTTAACTTTTTGGGAAACAGCTAAACTTTTTTTCCAAAGCAGTTTCATAAACCATAAAATTTTACATTCCTGCCAGCAATGTATGAGGATTCTATTCCAATTTCTTCACATCCTAATACTTGTTCTTCTTTTTGATTATGGTGGGTATGAAGTAGTCATCATGGCTTTGATTTGCATTTCCCTAACGACTGATGATACTTTTCACGTGCTTGTTTTGGTCATCGATTTTGCTTGTCTTGGGCTTTTAAACAAGATTTCATCCCTGAAGGCTCTAAGCCCCTGGTTTGCATGACTGAAACAAACTGGGTTGCTGTAATTGCATCTTCACGGCTAAAACTGGGCATGCCAACACCCGGAGGCGCGCCAGTACGTCCTTTGCCTGCAGCCAGCCCCCTCTGTCTTCACTATGGAGCAGGAATCCCACGTCTTTATGATAGCTCTGCTAATAGAGCATCTCCTTCTTTCCCTTGCTGGGTTGCTGACATATGGAGCCCCAGATGACCAGGTGGCAACATAGCTTTAGGTGAGTGGAATGGTCATTGAGACAGCTGTGATTGTCTCCTAGGATCCAGGCCTCTAGCTCAGCAGAATTCAAGTCACAGAGAGAAGAAGTGGATTCCCTGACTGGGTCACCGGGAATGATGGTAGAGTGGCCACTGCTCCTCTTTAGTTCTTAGTTTCATGCATTCCACTGGAGACACATCACCATATAATGGCTCTTGGGTCAAAGCATAACCACATCTCAACGGAGAGTAGTCAGCAAGATGTCATTCCCGAGCTGGCGTTCTAGTTATGTATTTAAAGGTCTGTTTCAGTCTCCTATTGAAGAGGCAGCTTCTGTGTGATGTGGGATGTCACGTCCATACTTACCTTCCTTCATGCATAAAAAGAGTCCTTTGGCCTAAGAGAAAAATCAGCTGTCTTCGTGGACCTGCTGTGCAAAAGTCACGACTGAGGACACAGCCGGCAGGCCTCTGCTGGGTAGGTTGCCCTGTCCACCCATGTTTGGTGCTTTCTTTTGGTAGATGCTGTCTGGTGGGCCTTGCCACAAGCACGAAGATCTATGTGTTTTGTGCCTTTCCTGCAAATCTATCCATCAAGATCGCAGATTTCCATTCTTGCTCCTTCAAGGCTCCTGACCAGGCATTTAGGCCACACACCGCTACCAAGAAGTCTGCATGTATCCTTAGCTCGGGCTCCTGGGGCTTGCTTGGGATTCCGCCCCACGTATGGCCCAAATTGCAGGAACATTTGCACTGAGCTGGAACCTACTCAAAACTCTATTTTTCTCTGGGCTTAATTCAAAACCAGTAGCTTTCTGAGTTAGCAAGAAATAGCAACCCTAAAGATGGGTATGCGAATTGGCTCTAAAACTCAAAAGGGTCTGCTTAGTGCTATGTCTCTTTCAGTGATAAAAAGTAAACATGTAATATTCTTTATCTTCAGGGAGAGGTCCCCAATCACTACACTGAAAGGGAAACTTTACCAATTTGGCAGGCTCCTGAATCTTTGTAGGGTTTATCCACCACTCAATGGCACCCCAGAATGTTAGGTACTTCCTGCTCACTAGCTCTGACTGACATGACCTCATCAATATAGTGGACCCAAGTGACATTCTGGGGGTTGTCCAGAAGATCAAGGTCCTTTGGGACCATATCGTGACACAGCAGAATTGGTATAGCGTTGGGCAAGATTGCACCTATGTCTAACTGTCTACCCCAAGTGAATCGAACTGCTCAAATCCTCCTTTCTGGTGGAGACTAAAAACTCACCTGCCAGGTCAACAGCTGCATATCCAGTGCAGAGGCTGTGCCGATCTGCTCTGGTGAAGCTTTCCAAAGTGCAAGAGGCAGCCACTGGAGGCTTTGTTCAGAGGAGTGATGTTATTTCTACTGTAAAGAGTGATTCAGAATTCTGCGTGGGGAACAGATTGGAGGAGAGGGCAATGATAGGTGCAGTAAAACCTCATATTCTATGTCCTTCACATATTTGGAGTTGTTGGCCTGATAGGCTTGACCTTATTTCCTGCAGTGAGGAAATAGGAGCTGGGATTTTACTGATGTATCGGTTAAGGTAACTAACACTGGTGCTGTAACAGGTGACCCTCAAATCTCAGCCAGATGGAGAACTCAGGAAGTAACATTGGAGACCCTGGAAGTTAGGTAGATGGAATTGTCAGCAGATGCTATAGCCCCAGGTATGCATGTTGGGTTCCAAAGGTGGGACTCTAACACTTGAGATGTGTAAAACAGAGAATATTAAACAAGGTAGAAATGTAACTATATGCAGAGGGCCCTGCCAGGAATTTAGGCAGAGAGAAGAAGCAAGGCCCAACTTTTCACATCCAAGGTCAGCAGAATACTGGAAGCCAGGAGTACTGGATGTGGGATTTCAATATGCAGGATTCAGACCTTCTTATTTCCATGTATCTAACCCTTCAGATAATAGTCAAAACTTATTTTTTCCTAGAGCAGCACCCATTTCCAGTTTTTCTGGTGAAAGAACTTTGGTGAAGAACTAGTCCTTACCAACTCTCGGTCCGTGTGGATTTAGGAATGCAAAACGCCATTCCTGGCTCCAGGGCTAGGTGTGTGACCTGAGCCTGGCCAATCAAAGTCACTGTGGTGGCTCAGACAGGAATATGACTCACAGGAATATGACAGGAATAGAGCCAAAGACTCAGGCTTGGATGCTTTGCTGGAACTATTAGGCCAAGGCCCTCTTTCTAATATAGTTGTCCCATTACAATGTTTTTCAAGTCATGGCTTGTGACCCACTAATGCATTTTACACAATTTGATAATTACGACCAACACCCCTCTTCCCATGCAATATAGAGTAGAAATATCAAGGGACATCATATATAGAAGTGGTGGCAAACTTATGGCACGCATGCTGCAACGGGCTGTTTGTACTAGTGAAAGCCCCCACGGTTTCACCATCACGATAGTAAGAGTAGTATTGTTCTGAAAAACTTAATATGTATTCAAATATACAGTCATGAACTGTGTAAGATCTGTCAATGACAGTCCAAATATGAAGTGGTCCCATAAGATTAAATCACCTAGTGATGTTGTAGCTATGTTAGTTTTTGTAAGTATACTCTATAATGTTTGCACAAGAAATTACCTAACAATGCATTTCTCAGAACATATCCCTGTCATTAAGTGACACGTAGCTATAAATGAATGTATATGAATTATATATTAGTTATTAATTAATGTGTACAAGTGTACACTGAGTCATGAGGTAAAATATATTTCTCACTATATGTTGCAATGGAAAGAGTTTGAAGACATAAGACATTCCTTGGTAGTCATAACATTCATTTCTCCCACCTAATCAGCCTAAGTTAGTCATCATAATCCAATTCTTCTTGATGGCGATTGGTTTAAAGATGGAGAGGGCCAAGAAGATACAAAGAGGCTCTTGCTGGGGCTACTGGAAAAGATGGCTTGATGCATTTAAGAGTCAAACTGAGGATGATGCTGTGTTAGTCAACTTTCTGTTGTGGTGACAAAATTACCTGAGAAACACAATTTTAAGGCAGAAAAGTTTATTTTTGGCTCATGGTTTCAGAGGTTTAGTCCACAGTTGGATGGTTCCATTACTATGAACCTGTGGTAGGGCAGAACATCATAGTGAAATGGCATAATGGAAGAGAGCTGCTCACCTCTCAGCAGCCAGGAAGCAGAGAGATGGGGAGAAAAGCCAGAGAAGAAGGGTAGGGGACAAGATACAAAATACTCTTCAAAGGCATGGTTCCAGTGACCCACTTCCTCTAACTGGGCTCCATTTCCTGTCAGCCCAGTCAGCTCCTAATCCATTGATGAGGTTTGCACTCCACAATCCAATCACTTCTCTAGGCTCCCACTGAACATTGCTGCATTAGGGATCAAGCCCTCAATAATGAGTCCTTGGAGGGCATTTCATGTTTAAACCATAGTGGCTGCTGGTTTATAAGTGGGGAAAGTGAAGAGCTAGAAAGAAGATTCATCTCGGAGCCCGTGAATCCACCAAAATGATAGCCTAGCTCACCTGTGGACCCTGTCACTAGGTGCTGTCCTTGTTGGGGCCATCTGTGCCTCTCCATGGTAGGGGGGAGATGGGAGGGGAACGGGATGAAAAAAGGATTAAGATATGTTTTATATATTTATGTACCAGCTCTTCAGGAGGAATATAATCATTGTATACTGCAAACATATACCAATAATAATAAACACTAAAATTATTAAAAAATCAATTACAAAAATAAGTTTTACATCTTCCTTTCCAAGAAGAGAAGGAAGGAGGAGGAGGTGGAGGAGGAGAAAAAAGATGCTCATACAGAGAAACCAAAGTAGGAGGTTTAGAAAGACAAATGTCTAAAGCTATTTTTTTGAACCCCAGATGCCAGATTTCCTGGCATGTGCAGTTACTCAAGCATATAAGCCAGCCCCTTCCTCCTTTCTTTTTAAGCCAATTTAAACTGAGGTTCTTCTACTTCCAACCAGAGTCCTGACTCATAAACTAGAGCCAGAAGGTGTGCCAATGAGATGGCACCTGCTATGGAACGGGATGGGCAGCAAAAACTGGAGCCACACAGACTCTGACTTGACTTTGTCATTTGTTAACATATGCAACTAGCAGAAAGATCATTTCGAGATCAGCTGTTGAAACAAACTAGAGTTGAGTTGGAGCCAGGGACCAGAAGAATCCGATGGACTTGGAAGAGATGGGGGTGGCACAGCCGGTGGCTAGTAGCCTCTCCATGCCCCTGGTACCCACTGTTCTCTGACATGTCGACTGCCTTCTCCTCCTGCAGCTTGCAGCCTGGAAGCTTTCTCTTGGACTTGGAGTGCCAGGGAGTTAAGGCCCTGGGTATTATTGGAAATGTGAATGAGATTTGAAAGATGAACACCCCCGTCCTTGTTCTTCAGGGTGTAGGGACAATTATCTGAGAGTATTATACACCGCCTCCCAGACCACTCCAACGGGCTTGGTCCCTGTTGCTCACAGTAGTCACCTACTTATTAGAGTGCTCTTAATTTCTTCTATCTTTTCTCTGTTTTGCCTACAACCTTACCACCTTAAACATGCCCGATCTTGTCTTTTCCTGTTTTATTTCCACTTACAGGCTGAATTATGTCCACTCCCCCCACCCCAGTTCACATGTTGAAGCTGTAATCCCCAATACCTGCACTTGGAGGTAGGGCTTTTGGAGATATGACTAAGTTAAAATGAGGCTGTTAGGGTGGGCTCTAATGCAATCTGGCTGGTGTCCTATAAGAAAAGGAGATTAGAACGTGCAGAAAGAAGCCAGGCATTGCACAGATGGATGATCATGGGAAGAGGCAGCAAGAGAGCTGCAATCTGCAAACAGAGCAGAGAGGCCTTGGGAGAAAATGCTCAGCCCTGCTGGCACCTGAGCTTGAACTTCCAGCTCTTACAACTGTTAGAACATCTCTTTTGTCGAGGCCACCCTGGTGGCAGCATCCTAGTAGACTCCTACATGTCCCCAACCTTCTCCCAGCGCCTCCCGGGATCACTTCCTGAATATTCACACTCAGAACACCCCCCAAAGACACCCCCCAGAGTCCTTGTCTCAAGAACCCAACTTCAGACCAACAATGTGTAGGAAAGGAATACACAGCACTTTTGAAAAATTATTTTAGAGGGTTTTCACTGTATAATTTGAGAGGAAAATGTAGTTGTAATGTCTAATATCAGTTCAATGCACACTCATTGAGACTATGCACATATAATTAATTTACATATATGCATATGATTAAATTTTACCCACTTGGTTTTATTGAATGTTCAGTTCTCTGAGGATTCTGAAGAAAATATAAGAAATGGTTCTTGTTTCCTATTGAATTAGAAACATTTTTAATTAGTGTATGTTTGCAATACATAATAGCAATGTTCGTTTTGGGGAACTGGTACATGTATATGCCATATCTCAATCATTTTTGATAGCTTTACCTCACTCTACATTACCTGCCCACTCCCCCTGATCTTCCCCATCTCCGAAGCATCTGTCTTGTTTCCCACCTTTATTTTACTATTTATTCTTAGGTTTCTCATGTAAGAGAAACCAAGAAATATTTTTTGTCAGTACCTGACCTAGTTCACTTAACATTGTGGTCTCTGCATAGCACTTTCTACATCAGGCTGCTGCCCAGGGGTCAGGGATGAAGGGATACGGTGCGGGGGTTGAAAGAGTGCGATTCGGAGTGTCCTGAGAATGAAATGACAGTGTGTATGTGAAACACAGACACTCCTCAGCTTACATCGGGCCGTGGTAAGATGAACCCATCACAAGTTGAGAATGTAAGTTGTCGGTGCACTAAGTATATCATAGTACAGCAACACAGCAAGCTGTAGAGTTTGGTGATTTATCTTTGGAACTGCACGGCCAGCTAGGCGCCGTGGCTCACTGCTCTGGCCCAGCACCATGAGAGAGGATCATATTGAGTGTTGTGTTAGTTCAGGAAAGAGGCAAACTCAAAATTTGAAGTATGGTTTCCACTGAACATGTATCATTTTTTACACCATCATAAAGTAGAAAAATAGTTAACTGGAACCATTGTAAGTGGGAGACTGTCTGTACTTAGCTTAGCACTGGACAGAGGGCACGTTAAACTAGTGGTAGCTAATCCTAGAAGCAGTCATGAAACATAAATTTCTACCTACCCCGCAGAACCACGAGGGGCAGACTGTGGTCCTGGTTGTAAACAAGCAATGTGGTCCCAGCGAGACTCTGTTAAAGGGTTATAGGAAATAAAGCCATATTCTTCTTGTCTTTGCAAATGGGAAGATTCCAGGCCCTGGAATCGAGCTGGCTTTTCTGGTGTCATAAAGCAAAGAGCATTTGTATGGGAAGCAGGTTACTGCTGTCCTGGCACTAGCTCACTCATTTCTAAGTTCCTTTAGGGCAGGGATCTTGTGTGCTTTGCTTCCTGCTGATGTCCAGGGTCTAGCAGAGTCCTGGAGCCTGGTGGATAAATATGCACCAGATGAACAGCCAAGCATGACTTTGGATGAAGCGCTGTAGAGCTGTGGCTTTGAGCTGTGAAAAATGAATGTAACAACCTTTGTCCCTGCATGTTTGCTGTTCCAGGGATGTGAGTAAAGGGTTTTATAACTAGATTATCTCTCTGACTATAACATGGTGATTTTCTCCAGGTGGCCACTGAGCCTTGTGGATGAACAAGAAGACCCTGAAGCTAGAAAGGGTTGGGTTAAAACTCTAACCTGACTAGGGCATGTTGGTGCACGCCTGTAATCCCAGCACTCCAGAAGATTGAGGCAGAGGGATCCTAAATTCAGGCCCAGCCTGGGAAATTTAGCAATTTAACATGACCCTGTTTTAGAAGAAAAAGTAAAAAGGGATAGGGATGTAGCTCAGGGAACAGGCCCTGGGTTCAATCCCCAGTCCTGCGGGGAAAAAGGGAAAAAACTTCACATGCCACTTATGACCTGTGTGGATTTCATCAAAGGGGTTCTCTGTGGACGTGCACAATTCAGCATCTAGTAAACTCAGTTAAAACTACCCAATAAAGTGTCCTTTTGTGGTCTTTGAACATTTACTAGCTTGCTACTATTTTCTGTTTGGCCACTAGAGGTCAGACTAACCCCAAAAGTCACTAGTTCCTAACCCAGGCGAGAAACCCATTCCTAAAGCGCCCAGAGGCAAAGGCGGTCCATTCTGTGAAGTTGCCCTGGTTGTACACACCCACCTCCCCGGGTTACTCTCCGCCCTTCTCAAGCAGAATTTATCACGAGGCTAAGAGATGGAGACTCTTACTGAGAGCAGATATGTTGACTTACTTGAACACAAAACAATCTAACGTAATTGTTATCATTACTTGCACTTTCTCTTTTGAAAGCAGGAGTAATACTTTCTGAGTTTTCAACTGGAAACTTTTAAAAGAATTGTACACATACTAACTGATTTAATGCCTCTAAGACTCTATGGGGATGATATTTTTAGTTTAATTTTACAGGTGAAAAGCTGGCATAGGGACACTGTGCTGGGCTCTGCCATTAGCCTGGGCCTGACTGCCATTAAACACCAGCTGATGTAGTTCAGGCTGTGAAATGCTAAAGGCTCTGTATCCTCTTCAGGATTGTATTTTTGGTCATTGGACAGATCTGTGGGGTTTGCTGTACCACGAGAGCACACTCCTCCTTCCTCCTTCTTCTCTGTCTGTAGCTCTCTGAGGGTCACACAGACCTGGCTTCCCTTCCCGACACTGCTGTTTGTTAGCTGTGTGGCCCTGGAAAGGACACAGTCCCCCCGTGTAAGATGGAGACCCTACTTCACCAGGCAGTCTTCGACCCTCCAATGCCTCTTCTGCCTCCTTTCCAACATGAATTCTTGGGTGTGGAGAAGACTTTTCCTCGTTTGCCACATTATTTCTGATGCTCAGAACAGCGCCTGGCTTATAATAAATGCTTAGGATGTATTTACTAATGGCTGCTTGATTCTTTGCACTAAGAATGTCTCTTAAAGCAGGCTCTTTATTATATTTTCTTGCAAAGTGTATCTTAGTTCATTTTCTGGTGCTATAACAAAATGCTCAAGACTAGATAATTTATAAAGAATATAGATTTATGTAGCTCATGGTTCTGCAGGCTGGAAAATCCAAGAGCATGGCTCTGGCATCTTCTCAGCATCTAATAAAGACCTTGTTGCTACATTATAACATAGTGGAGGCTTCAAGTGTTCAGACAGACAGAGCAAGGGAGCCAGCTCAGGACTCCTCCTCTTTTGGTAAATCCCTTATGGTCCTCCTCATGACCTTGTCTAATCCAAATTACCTTCCAAAGGCCTCACTTCCAAACTCCAACATCCAGCACTAGTTTGGGGATTAAGTTTTCAAAAATTGGGGATGAATTTTTGACAGATAACATTCAAACCATAGCAAAGAGCCTGAATTCAAGATTCTCTCTCTCTCGTACTTCTATTCTGATAACTTCTGGGGCTATAAAGAAGCACAAGGGGAGCCAAATGAGGGTGGCTCAGGCCTGTAATCCCAGCACTCAGGAGGCTGAGGCAGGAGGATAGTGACTTCAAAGCCACCTTGCTCTGTATAGTGACACTCTGTCTCAAAAAACAAAAAATGCGTAAAGGAGTACTCTCGAGAGCTTCAAGTCTAGGGTGAGATAAGCTGGCGGTTATGAAGTTCAGGGCTCCACAGCTCCATTCCCAGCTGATCCACGAGCATTTCCTGTGTATTTGATCCTTGCTTACATAGAAGAAGAACTCGGTGTGATTAGCCGTGCTCTCTCTGATCCTGCAAAGCGAGGTTTGTGTGCATTGAACCAAAATGCACAAATATATCCAAATGCTGTGGGTGGTGTTTGTGTATCTAGGTTTTTGAATTCTTTTTTGAATGCACACATGTACACAGCTCAAGATATACAGTGTCTGTTCCTTTCTCTCTGGTTCTTATTTTCCTTATCTGCCGAATGAGGCTGGCGGGTAGAACGCTTTCCAAGGTTTCTTTGCACAATAACATGCTCTTACCAATACTCAAGTGTTCTCCTCCCAGGGAAATGTTTTTTCCCTTCTCTCCCTCCCATGTGGCCCTGCCTGCACACACACACACATAGACCACACGTCTGATTCACACCCTTCTGCGTGAGCCTTCCAGTCCAGACCCCGGGTCAGCCGGTGAGGCACGAGCCAAGAAAGAGTCACTGAGGGAGGTGGGGGTGAGGGGAGCAGAGCCACAAGGATCCTGCTTACTGCACCGGAATGTCATGGCTGTGTCTAGATGGCCCCCAGAGCCTCGCGTGGTTGCAGGTGGGGTTTTTTGGAGGTGGCTGGATCTAGGGTGTGTCTTGCTGGGATCAAGGGTGCCCACCCTGGGTGTGAGTGCTACCCGCCCCAAGGGCAGGTAGCCTGGATGGAATATAAAGAACAGAAAGAGGGCTGCTGTGTTCCTTGCTTCTTTGCTACAGGAACTTTTTCTCCTCTGCAATGCGCCTCCGCCATGCCGCCCTGCCTTGGAGCCAGCCAACTATGAACTGAAACCGCTACAAGCCGTGAGCCAAAATAAACCTTTCCTCCCTTAACTTGCAGGTGTTGAGTATTTTGTCTCAGCAACACAAAAAGTAACTAAGACGGGGGGCACAGTCACAAAGGCATGTCACTGCCTATTGGAGGCTCTGCACTGGGGATCGGTCACATTCTTGGGCAGATGCCAGTGGTGATCTTAGTCTTTGTCTATTACCAGGGCCAGGGTCTACTAAGCGGTGGACGTGGGAAGGAGTGTTTCCAAGCCCTTTATTCTACGAGGTCTGCTAACACTGCTTAGTAGTTTTGTGCAAGGAGTTGGATGGGAACAGAGGCCGTTTCTGCTCTATGGGAGAAATAGAGCCAGTCAGCCTAATCCTAGCCTGACCAGGTGAGGGTGCCCCTGCTTAGTAATCCTGGCTTTTGCTGAGTCTGTCTTCCACCTCAAAGGTGGGCTCAGTAGAAGGTGCTTTTCCTTCTAAGTAAGGGGACCTTGAGCACAGACTATAGCACACGAGGTTTAATGCTGCCCTGTCTTTCTTTGATCAAGCAGAAAGAGAAGAGAATAATCTCTTGTCCGAAGGAGAAGAGGGGCTGCAAATTCTCACCACTTGAGATGAGTTAGGATGCCTAGGAATAGATCGTAAGGAAGAAAATGAGGGATTTTGGGGGAAGTGTTCTCTGGAGGAGGTGAGGGAGGAAGCCAGAATAAAATAGGGTGGAAATCTAACCAGTGCCACCAGAAGCAAAACTGCAATACAAAGCTGGTCCCATTTTAAGGCCAAGGGGCTGGCTTCATGCCACTGGGTCACTGCCCCAAATCTGACCTCAGGAGGGGTGGGGACTATTTCTGGCCAAGGACAGTGCACTGGCTCGGTAGGAGCACTACAGCGAGGTACCACATCCTGAGTGGCCGAAGCTACAGAAATGTATTGTCTTCGTCCCAGAGGTTGGAAGTCTCGGCTCAAGGTATAGAGTGATTCTTTCTGAGGGCTGCTCCATGCCTCTGGATTCTGGTGGTTTGCTGCCAATCTTTGTTGTTCCTATTTTAGCATATGTGCTGCCAAAGTGAGTGCTCTTTGGTGTCCCTGGTCTTTGCATTTGTCTTCGCTTGACATTTTCTTTGAGTGCCTGTGTCCAAATGTCCCCTTTTTATGAACACAGTGGTTGTACTGGATTAGACTCCTAATGACTTCATTTTGAATTAATTACCTCTTATAAAGGGTTATCTCCAAATAAAGTCACATTCTAAAGTACTGGAAGTAATGACTTCAATATGTGAATTTGGAAAATGGGAACAATACAGCCCACACCAGGCAGTTCTGAGAAGAGACAGATGTGAACCACCATCATGGCAGCTGGAGGAGGAGGTCCTGGCTGGGAGCAGACTCTGGGTGAGGCACCAGGAGTATCTCCTACACCGGTGCGATGCTCAAAGTGTGACCTCTGGACCTGGGAAGGCAAAATCTCAGGCCTTCCTCCACACCCACCGAATCAGGAACTCCAGGGGTGGTGCCAATCTGTGCATGTGAGTGGGTCTGCCCCACTCATTGGCTGACCCACATGCCAATCTTCTCTGGAAACACCCTCACACACACATCTGGAGGCAATGCTTTACTAGATCTTTAGGCATTCCTCAATCCAGTTCAGTCAGGGTGACACCTAAAATTAATCATCCCAATACTCTTAGATTCTAAATGCACTTGTTATAACCCACCTGGCTGTTTTAAGGCCCACAGACTTCAGCTCACTGAGGGAGAGACTGGTGACTGAAGGAGCAAGTCTTATTTCAAAAGGGCACTTCACAGGCTCTGGAGATCATCCCCCGGGATAGCTACCATGAGGAATATAGGCCCAGCCCTCCTTCGGGAACATTCTGTTGGTTCTGGCTCCTTGACAGACAGGCAGGTTTGACAGACAGCCGGCCAGATCCGATGACCATGAACAGTTACTGGGGCGGGGCCACACCCAGGCATCAGTCCTCTCAGTGACCAGTCAGCAACATGGCAGCTGCTGCTGTTCTTGCTGGACCGACCGTGTGGCCGCTCAGCAGGTTACACAATACTGACACTGCAGCGGTATAAGAGCAAACATTCATTTCATGTGGTCGGTTGCTCTAAGTTACATGAACTAACTCTAACAACAGCCTTGTGAGTGGATTCTGTGTCATTGCTCCCATTTTACAAAAGGGGAAATCGAGGTGCAAAAGTCCAAGTCTTTCCTCTCCAGTTGCATAACTGGTAAGGGGCAGAGCTGGGATTCGAACCTGGGTCACCTGGTTGAAACTGGGCCCTCATCTCTCACCTGTATGACCTTCCCAGGGAGTCAGTCATGGGGCACACAGAGACTTGAGGCTGACCACGCACTGATTTGTCCCTAGTCTAGCTCTGTTCCTGTTCCAGGAGCCTTTCTTGATATTGTAAAAGCATGAAAACTGTGGTGGTTTTGCCTAGTCTGGATTATGCTTTTTCTTTATCTTTTGATTTTAAAAACTGAGAATGAGCTTCCATTCATTGTACTCTGGTTTTATGGTGACAACTTTCTCCCTCAGGCAATGGGTGGGTGACTCATATTTAGTTGCCTGGGGGATAGGGGTGGGAAAGCAGCGTGTGCAGAAGAGAAGGGCGTCAGAGTAACAGGCATGCTACCATTTATATGAGATACCTAAAATAGTCAAGTTCGAAGAATGGAACGGTGGTTGCCAGGGACTGGGGGCAGACGGAAACAGGGAGTTTTACTAATCAAGGTGAGCTTTAGAGATGGAGACAGCACTTTAGGGAATCATCAGAGAGTCCCCCAAGTCTTCAGCTTTGTGTTAGTCAGAGTACATCTGTGAAGAGACTACTGGAGGCCAATGAAAGACCCCAGGAAGGATCTGGGGGAGCTCACGTAGGGTCAGGACTTCTTGTATTCTCCCTGGTCAGAAAAGAAAGTCCTCCAAACACGTGGGACAATGGTGTCCTGGGAAGGACATTGTCTCAGCAATGGTGTAATTAGCCACAGACTATCATTGTTCTACTCCTGTCTAACATTTTAAAAGCAGGACTCAAAAGATCCAAGTTGTTTCTAGTACCCTAAATGCACACTAAAACAAACTTGAAAGTATTTATGGAAACATTAAAAAAATTTCAACATGCAACAATGTGAAATTCAAAACATCTGGCAAAGTTACCAGGCACATGAAGAAGTAGAAAAATATGAGCCATCCTGCGGAGAAAAATCCATCAATAGAAACAGGTCCAGAAATGTTCCTCCTGACAGAATGAGTAGACAAGGACATTAAAACAGGTCTTAGAAATGCAGTTTGTATGCCTAAGCAGGGAGAGGAAAGCACGAAGATGTTCATAAAAGAGACGTGGGAAAAGGAAAAGACAGAATCTGCAAGAGATGAAAAAGTACAGTGGAAGAACAAACAGCAGATTTGACACTAACCGGCTAGTGAAATTGAAGACAAAGGCGACAGGAATCACCCAAACACAGAAATAGAAAGACTTAAAAAAAAAAAAAAAACCAAACTCAAGCCTCAGTGATCTGTGGGCAACATCAAGTACAAGTGCCCTCATGGAGACTCCTAGAAAGAGGTGAGAAATACATTTTCCAATGTATTTGAAAAAAATAACGACTGAATTATTTGAAAAAAATAAGGATTGAATGATTTTTTAAAAATTTGCTACTTGTGGAGGCCAAGGCAAGAGGATCTTAAATTCAAAGCTAGCCTGAGCAATTTAGAGATCCTTTCTCAAAGTTTTTTGTTTTGTTTTTTTTTTAAAAGCTCCGTGGGATATAGCTCCATGCTCAAGCACTTGCCTAGCATGTGTGGGTCCGTGGGATCAGTCCTCCGTACCACAAACAAACAAACACTCTAAACCCGCGTATGAGACTCTCGAGGAAACCCAAGCAAAGTGTGGGTCCAGCACTCATCAAGTTTCTGTGGGCCGGTTACAACATGTGTCTAGGCTCTTTCTCATCCGCCACGATAATATATGACATATTGAGCCTTGTTCTGTGCTGGACTGTTCCAAGAGTGTCATGCAAAAAGACTACATAAGTGTTATTACTGTCATCTCCATTTTACAGATGAGACACTGAAAGATGGAGCGTGGAGAGCTGAAGTAACTGTCTACACAGCTCAGAAGCTGTGTGGCTCCAGCACTCGATCTAAAGCCCAAGCTCTGGGCCGGGGATTTAGCTCAGTGGTTAGAGTGCTTGCCTCGCAAGCATGAGGCCCTGAGTTCGATTCCCAGTACCAAAAACAAACAAACAAATAAAGCCCAAGCTCTTGGCCTGTGTGCTTCTGCATCTCTAAACTTCACAAGACTGGGGAAGCGAAGGTGTTTGCCTCATAGGCTTTTCGTGATGTGTAAACAAGATAATCTATAGGAATGTTTTTACTTAACACAGAGTGTTTAAAACAAAAAATAAAAATTTAAAGTGAGTTCAGAACGGCTGGTGTGGGGAGAGCTAAGATCCTCAAGGCCGCATATGGGAACACCGCCCTCTACCGGCAGTGGGGCAGGGCCGAGGGCTGTCCGCTAGGTCCTTTGCTCCCTTGGTCTTCCCGTCTTGCCACACCTCCGCCGCCGACCTGCTTCTTGGAAAGGAGGAAGCGAATGAAGAGTTGCAGCTGATTCTCTCCTTGCCGCTTTCTATGGAGTGCACCGGTGCATGTTGGGGAAAATGCACTAGGAGTTGTCAACAGAAGGCTCTTTGTTCTTTTCTGAGTCACCAAAATGGCATGCTTTCTGTTTTGCTTAAAAGATGTTGTCAGATCTCAAAAGAACACACACGGGCGTGCTGAGTAAATGACTCAGCACCATCGGCTTCCCATGTGTCCCTCTCTGCCTTCTGAAAGATTTCACTGGCTCTGGATTAGGCTGGCGGCCTCAGTTTTGAGCGCTGGTCAAATCTCCCGTGCAGGCATTTCCTGTTCAGAACTGTCTCTGCAACCAAGTAGTAGAGAAGACCAAGTACTCAGTTCATTAAAGCTGTAGATAAGCTGGAGATTTTAATTGGTTGGCATGATCTCCTTTTATGTAACTATTTGTTTGCATAGATTTTTCAAAGTTAGTTTGCTATTAATGTTTCATTTATTCTTTAGAAGTTCCCTTGCTGGGCAATGGTGACACATACTTGTAATACTAGCACGCTGGGAGGCTGAGGCAGGAGGACCTCAAGTTTGAGCCCAGCCTGGGCAATTTAGCAACTCTCTCTCTTTCTCTCTCTCTCAAATAAAGTTCTCTTTCTTATATCTTGTTACAAAAATAATACATGTTCCTTGTAGACCATTTAGAACTGTAGGCAAAGAAAGAGAAGAAATAAAAAATTATTAGTAATTCTGTGCACACATTTTAAATTTTGATGTATACTTTCCCAGTGCTTTAAAAATGTCTATCCGGTGAAAATAGGGTCACACTTTTTAAAATTGATTTATCACAGGTGTCTCTGTTAGGCACTGCTTATTTTTCTGTGTCATAAATTTTTGTGCAGCTCTATAATAAATATACAGTCAGGTTACATTTAATGCAAATTTGAATTACACAGTTTGAAATAGTACGTTATAAACTATTAATTAAATCTGGCTTTATGGGCCAAATTTGAAATAATGTGAATCTTGTTTTGCATTTTTTGCAGGAAATTTAATCTTGTATAATGTGACTTTTACATTGTGCGAGGTCTTCAGGAATTCAATTCTTTGCATAAAGTAAGTCTTTTACATCTGCTTGTTTAGCCAACCCCCTGTTGATGGTCATTTAATACCAGTGTGAGCTTCTTTGAGGGTAAATCTTTACCTATATCCCTCATAATCTCTTCAGGGAGAATTCTTAGATGTGGAATGGCTGGGCCAATACTTCTCATGTGTATTATCAAAATCCTGTCCCGAAAGGTGGTATCAACATTTATTTACCAGATATTTACATAGCACTTACTATGTAAATATAGCACTGTACTAAGGACTGGACCTGGCATTCTCACGCATTCTGAGCGTCAGAGCGCGAGGGGTTTATTTCCCTGTTCCTTGCCCACAGCAGGTAAAATCTATCTGCTCAAAGGGTTTGTGGCTTCAGTGTCCATCCTGGGGAAATCAGTTCACTGAAAAGCAATTTCCGAGCACTGGGAGCATGGGAGAAAAAAACAAGTTCTAAATCTCGGTTATCAGTTCTGTAGTCAGCTCCTGGTGCATTTTCCCCAACATGTACTGGCACACTCTGTAGAAAGTGGCGAGGGGAGAATGAGCTGCAACTCTTCATTCGTTTACTCCTTTGCAAGGAAAGGTAGGCGGAGGTGTAGAAGGAGGGGAAGACCAAGGGAGGAAGGGAAGAGTGGACAGCCCTCGGCCCTGCCCCACCACCAGTAGAGGGTGGTGTTCATCACGGGCCTCTTGGGTTTTTTTTTTTTTTTTTTTGAGCAACTCTATGGTTATGAATTGCCTGCTTGTATCCCCTTAAAACTCTAAGTTCAAGCCTAATTTCTAATGTGATGATTTTCAGGAGGTGGCTGGGTCATGAGGTTGGAGCCCTCCTGATGGGATTAATGGTCTTATAAGAAAAGACACAAGAGAGCTTGCTTTTCCCTGCTCTCTGCTATGTGGGAGCAGAGGAAGGCGGCTGTCTGCAAACCGGAAAGAAAACTCTAACCATACACCTGGTCTCACACTTCCCAGTCTCCAGAGCTTTGTTGTTTAAACCATCCGGTCCATGTTATAGACTAAGTTAGACACCCCTCAAAGTACAATTTCCTGGAGCTGCCTTGAGTAGAGGCCTCCCCTCGTCTCGTGTCTTCACATAACAGGTGTTTCTGGGGCTTGGTCTTTCTCCCCCAGGCTCACAGCCCAGCCTGCAGGACGCGCTGCTTGGTCTCTGCAGCTTGCCTGAGCCTCTGACCCAAAGCAGCTTAATTCATTCACTGCAGTGAGCTTTCACCCCCAGAGAGGGACGAATAAAGAGGAAAGAAACTCCGTAGCTTTTATTTTTGTAGAGTAAAGAGCTGAGTTTAGTTACTCTCCCTGAGGTCACCTGTGGGATGACCAATTCTTCTCTGAGACCTCTAAACCCTTGTCTTAGTGTAAAACTTCTAACCCACGATAACAAAAGTACCCAATAATACATGGCTTAAAGAACAAAGTGGTTCCGAGCTGAGCAGTCGGGATCACTGGGCTGTCTCTCATCCGTATGGTCTCTCAAGAGCCAGGTACCTTCCACTGTGCGTTTTTTTTTGTTTTGTTTTGTTTTTGTACTGGGGATAAACTCAGGGCCTTTACGCTGAACTATGTCCCCAGTCTCTTTGAGACAGTGTTGCTACATTGCTGAGCTGCCCAGGCTAGGCTTGAACTAGGAATCCTCCTGCTTCCGCCTCCCAGACTGCTGGGGTTACATGCATGTGCTACCATACACTCAGCTCACAATGTTGCTTTGCGGTATGCTAGGATATTAAATTACCCAAGTAGTTAAGGGTTCCAGCCAGTGGAAAAGAGGAAGAACGTGGAAGAGACCTAGGCACATATAACTTCCATTTTAACTACATTTTTGTTACTGTTGTTGCCTTTTTTATTTTGGTTTTTGTTTTTCTTGTTTTGTTTTGCAGTACTGAGGATTGAACTCACGGCCTTTGCAATGAATTACATCTCCAGCTCCCCTCCTTATTTTTTTTGAGTGCTGGGGATCGAACTCAGGGCCTCACACTTGGTAGGCAAGCACTTTTCCACTGAGCTAAAGCTCCAACCCCTCCAGTCCTTTTTGGGACAAGGTCTCAATAAGTTTCTCGGGCTTGCCTCGAACTTTCGATCCTCTTCACTCAGCCTCCCAGAGTGCTGGGAGTACAGGTGTGCACCACTGTGCTTGGTTTCCGTTAGCAAATATTTAATCACCTTACTGCAAGGGAGGCTGGGAAATGCAGCTTAGCCCCATAGCCAGAAAAGAGAGTATGGATCTGGGCAAAAGCTAGAGGTATTCAGTGGACCCTCCAAGCAGCAGACAAACCAAACTGGACATCTCTCTGGGAACAGTTAGGGTCTCATGATATTTGTCTTTCTTTCCCCTCTTCCTGTGTCATTGCGGTGGGTGAACTCAAGAATAAGCTAAATAGGCATCTAAAATTTATTGAGTCTGAGTAGAGTAACCTCAGGGGCTCTGGAAACTTACTCCTAAAAGCCTGCATTAATCTTCTCTTTTCTCTATTTGACTCCCAAATTAGGTCAAAGTCAGAGCAGAGCATGCAGGCTTTCGAGACCAACCAACCAACAAACAACCTGAATAAAAGTCACAGCTCTACCACTGACTTACCTTCGGTGTGATTCTGGGTGTGTTACGGAAACTCTTTGAATTTGAATTTTAGGTTTGTGTGGTGTGGTGTGCGTGTGTGGAGTGTACGCTTTGCAAGGGGATTAAGAGCCAGAGCTTTGGCATCTAAGAGAACTGGATGCATATCCCGGCTTCTGCAATACTTTGGGAGGCAGAGACAGGAGGATCCTGAGTTCAGGCACAGCCTGGGCATTTTTGCAACGTAGAAAGACCCTGTCTCAAAATAAAAAATGAAAAAGGAATGGGGATGTAGCTTGGTGCAAAGGCCTTGCTTCAATCCCTGGAAGCCAAGCCAGTTCTATTCACTTAGCTGAGCACCCAGGTCCCTGGAGAAGGAAGTGATACCCTCCCTCTCTCTGTGCTGTGTAAATGACGTGTCCTGAGCACTTGGGTCAGTGCTGGTGCACAGTACTGGGAAGTCCAGGAAGTAATCTGCCTCAGTCTCAAACAATGTGACCATCCCACCTCACTGCCCTCTCCTGTGGGTCACCTTTATACCCAGACTGTACCTTCTGTGGAATCAAGAAAGTGGCTCCATATTTAGAGGAAGAGTGAAATGTTTTCTCCAGATACCTGCTCTTGTCTCATGGGCTCTGATTGGCTCCATATGTGCCCTTGAACTGTGGTCTGGGGGGTTAAATTAGCTGATTGGTTTAAGCCAATTGGGAACCACGCTTGGAACCAAAGATGAGGTCACTCCCAAACAACTATATCGCTGTCCTTTTGGGGAGGGATGCTCTTCCAAAGGGAAACTGGGTTGTAATTACCAGAAAGGCAGTCAAAACAACAGATGTCCACTACAGAGAAAGTGTTTGAAGGATGAGTAAATTGGACCTAATTATGGCCCAAATTTTTATTTGTTTTTTGAAACGATGAACTGATTTCTTCTGATGATAGATGAACTAATTATTATGGTCTGTGGTAGTTTCTTTCATTTCCCTCTTAGTTGACCTCTAGAGTTTCCTTTTTTTTTTTTTTGGTCCTGGGGATCGAATGCAGGGCCCTGTACTTGCAAGGGAAGCACCCTAATCACTGAGCTAAACCCCCAGTCCCTAGAATTTCTTTTTTATTGCTTTGCCTGTATCAGCGAGAGCCCTCTCTATCCCCACCATAGTACCTGTAGAACTTTTCTGACCTACAGGTTCCTATTGCAGGTGTAGACAGTACCTGTTGTGAACAGACCTCCCCCTGCACTTTGGAGAGGAATTCCACTGGAAGCCACTGAATTTGCAAAACTTGTCTTTGAAAGATCAGTAAATATATGAAGGGGGCAGAGAAACTTTTTCAGCTTTAGTTTCTCCTTTGGAAATTTTTTGATAGAGATAGGAGCTTTCTAAATTCTTTTCAACATGAAGATTCTTTAGAGTGGAGTGGACCAGATGTTTAGGTCCCCACCCCCGAATTAGTGTGTTCTAATCCTAACCCCAAAATGATGGTATTTGAGGTTGAGGCCTTGGAAGGTGATGAAGTGGGTCCCTCATGAATGGGATTAGTGTCTCGGAGAGAGTCCTTGATCCTTGCTCCATGTGAGAACACAGTGCACAGATGGCCATCCAGGGACCAGAAGGCCGGGCCTCCTCAGACACTGATACCACCAATGCCTTTGTCTTAGACTTCTCAGCTTCTAGAACCAGGAGAAATCAATTTCTGTTGTCTGTGCAGCGTCTATCTTACAGCATTTTATTATGGCTGCTTCATTGTGCTAAGACAGAGGCAATGCTACAGTGTAACAACAATAATAATCATCCAAATTAATTATTGACTGTTCTCTAGATACTGGCCTAAACACTAACATACATATATATATATGTATGTATGTATGTATGTATATATATTTTAGCTCATTCAATCTTGGCGACAACCATATGATGTGTGAACTATTATTATTCACTTTTAAAGAAGACAAAATTGAGGATTAAGAAGGTCATCTAAGGCTGGATGTGGTACCACACACCCGTGATCCCAGCACTGAGGAGGATGAGGCAGGAGGATTGCCGTGAGTTTGAGGCCAGCCTAGGCTGCATAGTGAAATCCTGTCTCAAAAAAAAAAAAAGGAAAAAAAAAAAAAAAAAAAGAAGGTTATCTGACTTGTTCAAGGCCACACAGAAGGTGTCTACCAGGACTAAAGTCCAGGTTGCTGAGATTCTGGAGTCTGTGTTCTTGATTCCATTCTGCTGTTGCTGCAGCTTCTACTGAGGAGGAAGTCAGAGAGATGTGGACTTGAATTCTGGATTTAGTACTGTGTGACTTTGGGAGGATTCTTTAACCTGTCCGAACTTTATTAATACATCAGATGAGTACTTTATGGGTAAGGGGTTAGGATTACACTAATGGATCAGACAGATAGCCCAGGTAAGATTTTGGCACATAGTAAGTGCTCAGTAAGGGACAGACATTATAAAGATCCACTAAACTAAGCTAATTAATAGAATACACTGTTAGCAGGCAGACAAGAAGTCTGTGAATGAGTCCCTGGCTTCTGGGTCACTGCTTTGAATGCTCATCATAAATAAACATGTTTGTGAAAGTAATTTTCTTTAACAAAACTCTGCCTCTTTCAAATTGGACAGCACACATTTGGCTTAGACAATTGAAATGATAGAGTAGAAAAATGCTGACAAAATAGTCATGCTATTTTGTAAAAGTGTTTTTTCCCCTTTTGACAAGCTGGTTAATCTTTCCTGTTGAGGTTAACCATTTTCTCCATTAAGTCGGCCTCGTATGATTCATTTTCCTGGGAGAGATAAGGAATAAAAATACCTGTTAGAATGAAGACGGCCACAGAAGAGAAAACAAAGTGATTATGATATGGGGGTTCTGAATAGATAGGATGGAGAAGTACAGAACGACCTCCTTTCTGGTTCAGAGTATTGGGGGGTTAGAGTAGAGAAAAGAAAGGACAAGGGGTCAGATAAATGTGTCCTTTCTCCCTCTCTCTGGGTCAAAAGCCCTGCTGGCTGGAGTTGGGGGAGTGTGTTAGAACTAGCTGGAGGCATCTGGCGGGAAGCACAGAGCAGTGGGTCTTGGGTCCGCCCCCTGTAGGACTCCAGAGAAAACGATTCTCTGGCACTAACATGGGTGGTCGCTGTAGAAGAACAGGGGTGGTGTAGTGTTACTTGAGTCTCCGCCAGTTCCCCAGTGTCTGCGAATACCCTCAGCACACTCTTCCACCATCGCCAAGAAAGGCATAAATGAAATCAATGCACTAGCTGTCTTTTTATCATAAGGGCGAAATGATTCTGTAGCCGAGAGCCGCAGGAGGAGTTGGCAGGGCTAGTGCGATTGAACAGGAGTCTCCATGAGGTCCCAGAGAGACCCACAACGCCAGCAAATGCGAAAGTGGCATCTACCCAGCGCAAGGTGCTGGCTCGGCTGACCGGGAGTACAACCCGAGTAGGAGAACAGACCAGGAGCTGCCAGCTGTGCCAGTCAGCAGCAAGGCTAGGAGGAGTCTCGGTGATCCGGCAGAACGGAAGTCATCACTGTGTGAAGAACCCGGAGACAGCGCATGAGGAGGACAGGGACCAGCCCCAGTACCGGCTGTCCTGTGCTCCTCTGTGCCATCCTGAGAAGGAAAATGAGGAGCCAAGCTTCAGAGAGAGAGACAGACAGCCCAGGGAGAGAATTTGAGTCTTAGATTGGGTTAAAAATTGATCCACCAGAAGCTGAAGCAGGAGGATCTCAAGTCTGAATCAGTCTGGGCAACTTAGAGTGAGCCTGTCTCAAAATTTTAAAAAAATTTAAAAGGGCCGGGGGTATAGCTCAGTGGTAGAGTGCCCTAGAGTTTCGTTCTCGGTTCCAAAAAAAGAAAAAAAAAATCTATCCTCAGGAAATAGAAACAACTAAAAGTTTTGAACTAAAAGTGACTGAGTTGCCTTCATTGGAATTTAAGATTTTCTGAGTCTGCCATCAGTGAAAGAGGAGTTCACAAGTAAGGTATTTGTGGACAAATGAGAAAGCTGTTTTACACGCCTGAGTCGCAGTATGGAGCAGATACTGCCGACTGCTCTGATTTTGGGTGTTTTCTTCCCTTCTGTGCAGTCAATTGTTCACAGAAAATAGTTCTGCCCTACATGACTCGGAAGCAAATATATAGGCTGTCTCTGACTTACGATGCTCTGACTCAGGGGTTTGACTTTCCAATGGTGCAAAAGTCACCTGCATTCAGTAAAAACCACGCCTTGAATTTTGGTCTCTCCTCGGGACGGGGATATGTGGTACAATTCCCTCTCTTGATGCTGGCCGGTGGAAGTGAGCACTTTCCAGTCAACCACACGGTGAGGGCAACAACCAATGCTCTACAGTGTACTGTGTTGCTAAGCAACAGGTGTGTATATTAAACACGTTTCCAACTTAGGATATTTTCAATTTATGTGGGTTTATCAGGATGTAATCCTGTAAGTGGAGGAGCATCTGTACCGATTGGTTCAAGGTGGTCATTGTGTCCCATTCTCTCGTCAGCGATTGGCTTAGACAAGAGATTGTGCAATGCCAGGCCCTCTGCTGAGGGACATCCGGGATGATTTTCTCATGGAAAAGAAGAGACGCACAGGGAAGAAATAATCTCTATCCTGATGTGGGAGACAACTGAAACCGCAGTAGATAACTCGGATCACGAGGGGAGTTTGCTGAAAATTGTCAGGGAAACTAGAAGAAGGGGAGCTCTTGGTGATGTTATTGGACTGCCAAATGG
This sequence comes from Hystrix cristata, assembly GCA_004026905.1. Taxonomy (NCBI): domain Eukaryota; kingdom Metazoa; phylum Chordata; class Mammalia; order Rodentia; family Hystricidae; genus Hystrix; species Hystrix cristata. The sequence continues at coordinate 30,424 of PVJO010003636.1, read as the reverse complement.
ACCATCCTACCTCTGCTCTTGTTAAGGGAGAGAGGTTAATTTTTCATGTCAATCTACTTGCCACCAAAAGCCATCCTAAGTGAAGCAGAGTATTAGGTAAAATTTCATTCTTGCTATTGTTGCTTCATAACGATATTCATAGGGTTATAAAACAGAAATGGTGCTAATAGTCCTCTAGGTTGAAGACATTTGGGATTGCTCCCGTCCAGCAGGCTTTATTCCCAGAACACTGAACACTTGGGGCGTGACAGCTACCTCCACTTCGCACAAAGCAGCTCCACTTATTTGCCTCCAGTACCTGCCCTAGGGGAGGAAATGAAGACATACTTGTAAATTGTTCTTGAATGTGAACAAAGAGATCCTATTTCCTTTTTTAAAAAAATGTATTATTAAAATGTAAAAAGAATATATCTCATCTAGAGTTGCTTGTAAAGTAAGATGGGAGCAGCTAAACATCAAACCCGCTGCTGTGCTTTGACTTTAACTGTAGTCACCTTTGCCTTTTCCTGAGTGAGAAAGGAAGTCTCAGAACTTACAAGTATGTCAAGAAGAACTGGATTTTAAGTGCTGAGATGACCAGAAATATAAGGCTCACATGGACTGGAGCTGTGTAATTTGGCTGTCTTTTCAACATGCAGAATTTGCTCTGACTCTCTAAAATTGCATCTACTTTGGTGAGCTTATTTTTTCCCCAATCAGATTACATTTCTAGGAGTTCACATCACACATGCCTACTTACTCTGTATGAATTATTTCAGGCTAATTTACTGAAGAGAAAAATAGAGGGAGGGAGAAAAAAGCAGAGATAGAGAACAGGAGGAAAAGGAGAGAGAGAGGAGAGAGAGGGAGGAAGGAAGAAGGGAGAGAGAGAGAGGAGAGACAAAGAAAGAGAAGAGAGAGGGAGGAAGGCAGGAGGGAGGGGGAGAGAGAGAAGGGAGAGAGGAAGGGAAGGCACGACGGAGGGAAGAGAAGGAGGAGAAACGAGGATGTATGTATGTGCAGAACATTCAAGGGTCTTGTGTTTCTTTTGATCACAAATAGGTCTTCGATTGTTGAACATGAAGGATGGCAAGAGTCATCGAAATGTATGCCTAGAACTAGACAAATACCACGCTATAATTTTAGCATTTGCTATTTAGCTCTAATTCTGTAGGTTAATCTTGATTGGAATATTGACTTTGTATATTGTTGGAGATTTTGTTTGTTTAGAAAATAAATGCTTAGTCATTCAGTCATTCTGGTGCTTGTTGTACACAATAAATAGCAATTCAAATTATGAACAGATACTTAGTAAGCATTTATTGAGTACCTACTGTGCTCAGGTCCTGTGTTAGTTGCACAAAAGTGAACGAGATACAACCCTTGAATAATCACCATCCTGCTCTGGAAGCACTTATATTCTAGAATGGAAAATGATGACATTCTAATGGCCATTGCAAATGGAGAGATACAAACCAATTCAAACCACAGTGAGTGTGGCAGCCACCCTTCGAGATGGCTCCCGGTGACCCATCCCCTGATCTTCCTACCTTCTTATGTTGCATCAGGGTTGGCCTGTGTGATCAGTAGAATACAGAGCAGTGCTGGTATGCCGCTCCTAAAGGCACTTGGGTGCCATCTTGGTCTGTCTCTCTCTCTCAGAGCAGTTGTCCTGGGGGAGACTCTCCATCACATTGCAGGCAGTCTGACAGAGAGACAGCACCGTGAGCCAAGTACTTGAGGCCCCGGCCAGTAGCCACATCTGGGAGCTGGGAAGCTGAGGCTCCACTGAGCAGGAAAGAAGGGACGTGGGCTCAGAAGTCCAAGCAGGTTATTGGCAACTCTTAGAGGACCGCTCTGCATGAGCAGAGCAGAGAAGGCATCTCTTACAGGATAAGAAGGTTTTTTTAATAGCATTTTTTGGCAGACTTTTGAGGGGGCGGGCTGGAGAAACGGTGGGCTCCTGGCTTGCCGATGAGTCCTCTGTAACCTGCTGACATGTACTCTGGGGGCTGCTCACGACCTGCTGACTTGCCTCTGTGACCTACTAACGGGTGCTCTGTGAGCTAGTAAAACGCAACTGGCATTTCTCCAAGGCGGTGGGGGGATCATTTGAACTGGCAGTGTCTGTGTTCTGGCTCTGTCAGCCATGGTCCTGGCAACATCTTGACTTTGAGCTCTTCAGAGAGCCAGAACCACCCCTGAAGCCCCTCCTCGATTCCCGACCCAGAGAACTGTGTGAGAGAATGTGTCTGATTTTAAGCCATTAAGTCTGAGGCCATCCATTCTGCAGCCAATAGTCAACAAATACAATAACATTAAACAAAACAAAATAGCACTAAACATTAACATGGTATTGTGAAGATCTGGAGCCATGAGACCTTTCATAGCCTGCCAGAGAAAATAAAGTGGTAAAATCACTTTGCAAAACCAGGTGGCAGTACCTATCATTTTATTTAAAAAGTGTTTTTTTATTTTAGTGGTACATTTTAGATCTACACAATGATAACATTCATCATAGGGAATTTGTACCTGGGCATGATATATCTTGCTGCTGCTTCTTTTTCTCATTCCTCTGCCTGCCCTTCAACCCCTCTTCCCCTCCTTATTTAGTACCTATAATTTTAAAGAATGGACTTTTATAACCTGACGGGTCCATTCCTAAGTACCTATGCTATTGAAGTGGATGATCATGAGTACCAGGTATCCTATACGTCACTTCCAGCCATAATTCCAATAGCCTTAGCCTGGAATCCATTCAGATGTCCCTCAGTAGGAGAATGAGTAAATAAACTGTGGTGTATTCGTACAATGAAACTCTATACAGCAGGGCTTGGCAAACTTCTGAAAAGGTCCGGGTAGCATCTATTTCAGGTGTTAAAGGCCACGTGGCACAACTACTCAACTCAGCTGTTGTACATAAGCAGCCACAGACAGTATGGAAATAAACGGGTATAACCAGACGCTGGTGAAAGGTGGTGGACAAGATTTGGCCCAGGGGACCACTGTTTTCTGGCCCCTGCTCTCCAGTATTGAGAATGAAAGGGCACAACTACTAGAAGCAATGAAAAATGTTGAGTGAAAGAAGCTGGACATAAAAAAGAATGCATGCTCCCCTTAATATAAGACTTCCCCTTATATAAAGTTTAAACGTGTGGAAAATGGAAGTATATTGTTCAGGGGACATCTTGACATAGTGAAACTAGAAGGCAAAGCAAGGAATTGATTCTTTTAAGACAGGATCGCCTCCAGAGGTAATCATCTCTGCAGTGGGGAGTAAATGGGAACGAGCACTGGGGTGTTGGCAACAGTGTTATTTCTTTTCTTTCCTTTTTTTTTTTTTTTGTGGTATTGGGGCCCGAACCCAGAGTCTTCACACTGAGCTATGTCCCTAGCCCTTTTTATTTTTTATATTGAGCAGTCTGGGCTCAAAATTACAATTCTGTTGCCTCAGGCACACACCAGCATACTTGGCCCAGTATTTCTTGACCTGAATGGAGTTGCACGGGTGTCCATTTTACACAATTTATCAAGTTATGTCTTTGTGTTTTATGCTCTGTTCTGTACTTACATTCTATTTCTCAACATGATGATGAAGAACAATGAGTAGATAAAGAATTATGGTCCATGCTGTTAGGTTCCACTGACTAATTGAAAACTCTTTTCTTGGTTAATATGTATGTTCTTTCTTTCCTTCCTTCCCTCCCCCTTCCTTCCTTCCTTCTCTTTCCCTTTCTTTCCTCTTTTCTCTCTCCCTTTCTTCCCCTCCCCTCCTGAGGCTCTATCCATTCCAGGGGTTCACACATGCAAAGCACACTCTCTGACACTTAGCTGTCCCGGCCCCCAGCCTTCATTTCACGTTGTTTTCCTGGTCATCTCCTTGCATTCGGCCAGCGGGCCCCAGGCCTCGTCCCCCAGCACTGACGCTCGAGCCCCTCCCCGCAGGTCTGGGTCTTTGAGCCGTGATTAAGGCTGCAGTGTAGGTCTTGGCAGCTTGTGGACACGCTCCTGGGCCGTGGTGGTAGGCAGTGTCTGTTTTAAACTGTGCTATCCTATTGCAGTTTCTGCAGAGTGTATTTTCCTTTAGTCATCCACTTTGCCCCAATATTCTTCCAAACCGACAACCTAAGCATTTTGTGTTTAATTGCCTTTGCCTTGAAGTTAGTTTTCCTTTAAGTAGAAAAGTCTGGTCCTATTGGAGGTTTTATCTCATCTGGCATTTATTCCTGTTCCCCATCATTCCCTCCCCCGCTGCTTAACGGCCACACCTTGAAACTGCCTTTTTAACACATACTCATTTCCTTTTTGTGAGGCCAGCGCACATTCTCGCCTTCTTGCTGCCCGTCCCATCACCCTCCTTTCTCCTTTCTCCCGGGGGCGGCACTGGCTCACCGCGCCCTGGCACAGAGAAGTCCTGTTTGTCCCTCGCCTTTGTTTCTGCTAAGTCAGTTTCCTATCACCGGGAAACATTCCTTCCAGCCTCTAGTGACTCATTTTTATCAGCTCCTCCTGGAGAACCTTATCAATAGCCTTTTGAGCAACTACCTAAATTAAATCTATCCCTCTTATCCTCGCTCTTTATTGACTGCTTTCCAAACATCTCTAGCAATTGCAAAATATTCACGATTAACTTCCTCTTGGAGTAAATGCTGTACTTTCTGTCAATAGGTTTTTTTTTTTAAATAAACGAAAAATAATTTGTTCATTTGGAGGTAATCTCTACTCCCGTTAAGCCAGTGTAACCATATACCTCTCTTTGCCTTGGGCTGTCTGCGTTATGCCTGGTTAGCATTAATGGCATTCTCTTTCGCTCAAAAAAATTCAAGGTTTGGATGAAGTTTTATGTCTACCTTATTAAAGTTTAGGCAGTGTAGTTGAATGATAGCTAGATGACTCAGAGACTTGGGTCCTCATGCTGGTCTCGTGGACTTGATAATTACAAGCTGTCATTCTCAAAGTCCAGGGGCCCCAGACCAGGAGCTCGTTAGAAATGCAGACTCTCAGATCCCTGCTGAAGCCAAAATCTGCACTTTTACAAAATTCTCAGGTGACTGGCATCCACATTACAGTTGGCAAAGTCCTGCCCTAAACCTCGCAGGCTTCAGTTTAGCAACAAAATAACTCCCTGGTCTTTAGACAGCATTAAAAATAGTCAAAAGCTGGGTGTGGTGGCACCTACCTGTAATCTCAGCACTCTGGAAAGCTTATCCTGGGAAACTAGTGACTTTGTCTCAGAATTTAAAAAGTATAAAAAAGGGCGGTGGGTGTGGCTCAGTGTGGAGGCCCTGGGTTCAGTCTCTAGTAACACACACATACACACACACACAGACACACACATGCAGACACACACACACACACACACAAAGTCTAAGACTGGGGGGCGCTCAGCAACAGATTATCTGCTTAACATGAAGGAGATCCTGGGTTCCATCCCCAGTACCATAAATAAACAGATAATTCAATGCATTTTAATAATATATCCACAAGAACAACAGAGGAATATATTAAAAACATATATTTACAGATAGGACAACTTGCTTTTTTAAAAAATGTGAATTAATGGAATTTACTGCTATGAACATCATTTAGTTGTCATCAACAAAAGATGTTCCTGTTTAAAATAGTCCAAATGCTGATATGGTCTAGAAAAACTAAACTGTTCAATTTGTGATTATTACAGAGTCTTTCACTAAACATGTTGACTTGCATGAATGCTTTACGTCTCTGTTTTGCATTAAAAAAATCTCAATACAAATGAAAAGGGAAAGAAAAAAGTCTTCTCAGTATCTGTCTCCTGTTTTTCCATTCCCTGCCACATACAGAGATTGCTTTTATCCTCATGGGGAAATATATATTACATTCAGACTTCTAGTAACAACAACAACAACAACAACAAAGAAATAGTATTTTTATTGGCTTGCAAAGGAAATGTCTCTGGCTATACTGGATCTTAAGCACAATGCTATGGGTTAGATAAGTGAGGGCCTCAAAGGCCCATGTGTTTAGAGTCTTGATCCTTAGCCCATCACACAATTGAAAGGTGGTGGAGCCTTTGGGAGGTGGGGCCTATTGGAAGGAAGTTAGGCATTGGGCTGGTGCCCATGAAGAGTACTGGGGGGGTCATGATCTCTGCTTCTGCCACTCTCTTTGCTTCTCAGCCACCACGAGGTGAGCAGATTCACTTAGCAATAGGTAAGTGATTGCCGTGGTAGGCTGCCTCTCTACAGGCTCAAAAGTAATAAGGCTAACTGATAATAGAATGAAACTTAAAATTTGTGAGTCAAAATGAACCCTTCCTTCCTTCCTTCCTTTCTTCCTTCTTCCTTCCTTCCTTTCTCTCTTTCTTCCTTCCTTTCTCTTTCTTTCTTTCTGCTTGCCTGCCTGCTTTTTTTTTTTTTTTATGGTACTAGGGATTGAACCCAGGGGCTTCTATCTCTAGCCTTTCTTAATTTTAATTTTGAGACAGGGTCTAGCTAAGTTGCTAAGTTGCCCATGCTGGACTTCAACTTGAGATCCTCCTGCCTCAGGCTCTGATAGATTACAGGCATATGCCACCATGCCCTGCTAACCTTACCTCTTTTAAGTTCATCATCACGGGTGTTTTATTAACAGTAATGGAACACCGGCTAACACACATGTTCTTCAAGTAGGGATTGGCTGAGTGTTTTAGGGGCATGATAGTTACTTGTTTGGCATGGGTGGTACTGGGTTGGTATCTTTAAACAGGAAACCTTGTGGGCCTCACTTTCATCCTGCATAGCACTGATGTCACCTTTCCAGAAGCCCAGATATGGTATAAAGTCCAAGACAATTGCTTGCACTAGGCACAAGGAAGAATGTTCATGCATTTCATGGACCTTTGTTAATATGTGATTTCACGGAATGCCACCATACCAGGCAATGAAGCAATGAGGCCCTGTTGTATTAGTCAGCTTTCACTGCTATGACAAAATACCAGAGATGATCAACTTATAAGAAGGAAAGATTCATTTTGGTTTATGATTTCAGAGGTTTTGGTCCATGATGATTTGGCCTCATTGACTTGGCCCTGTGGTGGCACAGTACATCATGGCAGAAAGCACATGGAACAGAAGATCTGTTTGCTTTGTGGCAGCCAGGAAGCAAAGCAAGAGAGAGAGAGGAGGGTTTGGGGGTCCCAATATCCCCTTTGTGGGCACACTTCACGTGACTAGCTTCCTCCCACTAGGCCCCAATTTTCAAATGTTCCACCTCCTCACATATGGGCCTTTGAGGAGGTATTTAAGACCCAAACCACAGTACCTGAGAACAGAAGGTCCATGAGGTAAGTAATCGTTTTTTGGTGGGGTGTGTGCTGGGGATCAAACTCAGGGCCCTGTGCTTGCTAGGCAAGCGCTCTTTCACTTGAGCTAAATCCCCAACTCCTGTAAGCAATTTTTGAGTGAATGATTCAACTAGCTTTTCTATTAGTTGATTGCTGGGCAATCTCTTTTTCATCACCTAAGGTGGAGGGAAGCCCTTATCCCCTCTGGGTCTTATTGATGGAACTGGCTAAGAATATAATGCAGATACGATGTTTTCATGTAGTGGCCCTGAGGCTGCTCGAAACACACGTCCTGCAGGGCCTAGAAACGGCCAGTGTTTCATTCCCTGTGTCCCACCTCCCATATACAGACCAATAACATTTCATAAGTGCATTGGCACAGGCTGCTTGTGCACAGGGATTTTGGATATATTCTATGCCTCACCACATTTTCTGCTACTACCACGGAATATCATAGGCTGGCTAATTTTTAAAATTAAATCTATTTCTTATATCTTGAAGGCCAGGAAAGTCATCTGGCTGATATCTGGTGAGGGCCTTCTTGCTGGATCAGAACATAGCAAAGGTGTCAGACAGCAAGAGAGAAGAAAAAGGGGCCGAACTCCCTTCTTTTACAACTAATTTATTTCTGCGATAATGAGCTCACTCTCTTGACGATAGACTCAATCCATTCGGGAGGGTAGTGTCTCCATAGCCTAATCACCTTCTAAATACTATCGCAAGAACAATTAAATTTCAAAATCAGTTTTGGGGAGGACATTCGAAGATCATTAGGTGCCACGCAGGGGGGATGCAGACACTCAGGGGAGCTCATAGTCCAGCAGGGAGACAATCTCCAAGAGTATGAAACAGCTTAACATGAGTGAAAAGCGGGGAAGGGGCTTACACCCAGTGTGTGGGAATGTTGGTGCACCTTGCTTACCCACGAAGACCAGGGAACAGTTTTAGGTAGAGGTAAGCCTTGACCTGAATCTTGGCAGATGAGGAGGAATGATACATCTTGGAGAAATTCTGAGGGTGGATGCTGTACACGTCACTGCAGCATGCTGTGCTGCACTCCCCCCACTCCATCTTTCCCCTCTGTTATGGTGTGAGTATGGGTAGTGTTCCTAAATGTCCAAGTGTTGAAAGTTTTGTTCTGGACCAGGAATGTAGCTTGGTGGTAGAGCACTTGCCTACTATGGGCAAGGCCCTGGGTTCAGACATCCCCCACTCCCCAAAAGGCATGGTCCCCAGGATGATATTATTAGGAGGTGCTATAGACTTTTAGGAGAGGGGGGTCCAATAAGCTGTTCTTAGGTCCTCAGGGCTGTGTTCCCAAAGAAGACTGTAGGACCCCAGTCCTCTGTTACTCTGCTTCCTGGCTCATGACATAAGCTGTCTGTACTGTGACACACTTCCACCAGGATGTGTTACCCTTGATGGAGGCCCAAAGCAATGGGTTCACCCAGTCTTGAACTGCAAGCTCCAGTACTGTGAACCAAAATAAACCCTTGCTCTTTATAAGTTAATTGCTTAGATGTATTATAGTGATGCAAAACCACCTCCCCCCTACACACACCTGCCAATGTCTGAAGATATTTTTGGTTGCCACAACTTGGGGAGAGGAGAGAAGTGCTCTTAGCATTCTGTGGGTAGAGACTAGGGATGTCGTTACACATCCTAGAATGTAGAGAGCAGTTCTCCAGAGTCACTATCTGGGCCAATGTCAATAGTTGTAAGGTTGAGAAACAGTGCCAGGAGAGAGGAAATGCTTCTTTAAAGGGACTGAAGTATCAGAGAGCATTGAGAGGTCAGAAAAGTGGTACAGACATATCTAGTGGCACGACATGCAGTTAAAGAGGTGAAGGGACCAAGTTTAAGAAGGGCGTGGTATACTAAGAATGCCTGAGGAGGGCATTGAGAGGCTCCAAGAAGATTCTTTTAAAAAGATTAAAACAAAATATGATGTTAACTACACAATGCTAAAGGGTTGTTTAAATAACCTCATTATTGGGATTACACATCTGTTCTTATTTATTTATTAACATATCTTTCCTAGATACCACATAATATATATTTGTCACAAATGCTATTTTAATAATACAATATTATTAATTTTGATATATTCAAGAAGATCTTGTCATAAAAATGAAATTATAAAAGAACTATGAGAATATGTGTGCAATTATTTTATAAGATCCTGGGGAGGAAGAAATTGTTTTTAAGCATAATACTAAGAAAAACCTCCATGAAGGAGAACACTCTTGGGATTTACTACTTAAAAATTTAAAATCAGTGTTTCAAAAATGACAAGGAAACAAGGAAAACTCTATTGAACATAAAATAATAGAAGAAATCATAAAGAGAATGATTTACTTTAATATGTTATTCAAGTATCTGTGAATTTAATGTGCTTTTAAAAAACTGAAAAAGAGAAAGGCCTCATTTAAAAAAAAAAAACCTTTGTTTTCAAAAACAGTCTTGAAAAAAAGGTGGGGAAGAGACTGGAAGCAAAATATAACCTCTCTCCAGGATCTGGAATTGAGACACGTGAAAAACAACCACTTGATTCAGAGAAATAGAAGTAATCTTTGGGAATCAGGAGGCAGCTGACAGAAAAACTAGAAAATGCACAAAAGCTGAAGAAATTGAGCACAACACAGCAGCCTGGAGAACTGACCTCGGCTCCGGGACAGGTGGACCTATCTGTGCCAACAAGGTAAGACTCGCGAGGGTCAGCAGCTCCAGAGATAAACAGTGGACTGGGGTGGCGGCACTAGCCCCAAGAAAAGCTCACAGATATGATTATAAACTGCACAGTGTTGGGTATTACTCTGAAAGCAACTGCTTCTGTATGGCAGGGTTGAGTGGGAGAAGAAATCTACTGCAACAGCCAGTATATCTGAGAGGGTTTAATCAGGAGCCATTTGAGGGAAGCATTAATTGTTTAAGACTAAGTTACAGAACAACTATACAACCACTATATTTCGGATGTCTCATGTCATTTTACCACAGTGACTGGATAGGAGACAGCCATAAGCGACAGACGGTGTGAGCTAGATACAGACTCGGCCTGAGAAGTTTCAGCTCAGGCTGGGAAACTCTTGGGGATCCTGCCTCCACAGTGAGAAGCCAGGCTGGTCATGTGTGGCTTTCAGGGGCCTGAGTCTGACAGTGCTGGCATTAAGTCTCAAACTCTGTTTGAAAACCCACCCTGCTACCCACAACCAGCACAGAACTCAGTGATCTGCTTGATTTGCTCATTTACCAACGGGAGCAAGAATGTGCCTCAGCTTGGATGGTTGCCACAGCCTGGGGTGTACAGACAGAGGAACTTCTGGAACAGTGAGGGTCACCTCACAAGCCCACAGGCTGTAAAGCTAAGCAGAGAATGCCATGACTTGGGGTGCACAGAGGGACACAGAAACTGGGAGTTGTTGGAGTGACCACAGCCTTAGGGCAGACACCATTGACTAACCATGTCCAGTGGGAAAGGCAGGGCAGGATTGAGCATTCACACACAAAATAAGGAGTGTAGAGACAAAATAGGTGTTGGCAGTGACTCACTAACCTTCCCTGTGTCTGGTGGAGTCTAATACTGTAGATCCTAGAAAGAAACCATTCATTCAAGAACATTGAGGGTTTTTTTTTTTGAGACACAGTCTTGCTGTGTAGTACAGGCTGGCCTTGAACTCACTATGTAGCCCAAGCTGGCCTAAAACTCGTAGTGATCCTCCTTCCTCAGCCTCCTGAGTGCTAGAATTACAGGCATGTACTATCACATCTAGTCTTTCTCTTCTCTGTTATTTTTATCTAATTCTATTAATTTTTAAAAAAACTCTTCGTATTAGTCAGCTGGTCTCCAGAGTCAATGGTTTGCAAGAGAGCAGATTTAATATAGGACAAGTTCAAGTTACAACATTCACACATACAAGCCAAATGCAGGAAGAGTGCAGAACATCTACCTGTGTACTGGAGACCCAAAAGATCCAATCAAGGGCTGGGAGCCCACAGCAATGTCCCATGTATGTCCATGCCTGCACTAAAAGGCTGAAGAAATCTATGCTGAAACCAAGATATGATGCTCACAGTGGAGATGAAGACCAGAGCTCCCCTGAAGTGAACAGCAGCCATTCCTGATGACAGCAAGGCCCCAAGCTCCTTCTGTGATGAGAACAGCCAAGTTCCCTTCTGGAGAATCAGCCACAACAGAGCTCCTCCTGGGAATCAGCCGCCTCAATCTTCTGCTCCTGTTCTCCTTTATGTTGTGTCGGCAACAGTCCTCAGGTGGATCTTCTATACCCAGAACCACACCAGCTGGGCACACCCTGACTCAAGCTGACCACGATGATAAGTCCCCCACACTCTTAAATAGGATCCTTTATCTCACTTTTCTCCCATCCTTTTCATCTTCCTTTTCTTCATTTTTCAGATTTTACTTCTTTCATTTTCCCATCCCCCACCATCATTACTAGTATAACCATTAAGCTTTATTAACCTTTAGATCTTTAGTTGACTCTATGCTATTATTGCTGAATTCTTTTCTATTGACAATGGTGGTGCGGTTGTTGCATATAGTAGACATTTACTTATGGCATAGCAATTATTCTGTTTGTATTTGACTCTATTATTGTTGCTGTTTATATTGCTATTGCTATAGTTGCTATTGCGGCATAGTTGTTGCTGACCGTATGCCAATATCTGGTTTGTCCTATGTCATCAGCAATATTTTGGTTTGTTTCTGGAGAAATGCATGTCGGGCGGATTGCACTGTACCCTCCCCTCCCAAGTTAAAAGAGGTGTTTGAATCTTGGGACAGAGGCAAAGGACTATCAGCTGTTCATCAATGATGCCCTTATAACAATAAAAATTAATAAACAAACTGCATGCCCAAGAAGTGAAAAACAACCTGCATGCCCAAGTGAAAAATACATGTGGCACACCCATAAATGTGATAAAATGAATTTTTGGTCAGGCACCGTGGTGCATGCACAACTATAGTGCCTGCTACTTGGGAGGCTGAAGCAGGAGGATTACAAGTTCAAGACCAGTTTAGTGAGATCCCATCTCAAAACAAAATTAAAAAGACCTAAGGAGGTAACTCAGGGCAATTGCTTAGCTTGTGTGAGGCCCTGGGTTCATCCCACCACCATGAAACAAAAAAACCAAAACCCAAATAATTTTTAGATGAGTATTAAATAACAAAGAAGAAATGCTCTTGGCATACTGTCAAAAAACAAGACAAAGTTTTTATTTTTCTTTGACCTTATACATTATGTCAATAATCCGTGTGTGTATAACAGGGTATTTTGACTAGAACTCAAATATTTATCTTACCAGGTGACTAATACTGTCTTGGAGGACTTATAAATTTTGGGAAAGAGAGCTGGCCTAAGTGTTTGAAATGCTTGGACACCTGATTCGTACTCTCCACCTCATCTTCTGGGGCCTAGGAGTAAAAGCAAGTTTGCAGTGTAGGTGTGGACAATATTCAGACCTGTCTAATGATCTTGGGGTGTACCTGATGGAAACGTGCCTGTGGGGAGACAGAGACTCCCCACACCACCATCCTCATACTCATGAGGAGCCATTCTGGTCCTGCAGTCTGAGCTCTAAGGAAGAATGAGGTTGAGTAGGGCAGAGACTCTGGGTCCAGGTCAGGCGAAGTGTTCATGTTCTGTGGGAAGGAAAAGGCCAAGAGGTGAATTTAGAGAGCTGAGGAGATTCTCAGCGGGATCTGGTGGTAAGAGGAAGTAACTATCCCACGAAGGGTGGGTGAAGGCAATCCACCTTGTGAAAGTCTGGATGCTGAAGAGGCACCCTTTTTCCTACTAACCAGAGAGAGAAACAGGCACGTGGAAGAGGCAAGGAGCTTATGCAGTGAGCAGCATCACTGTTGGTGAAGGGTGGATGGGCCACCGCACAGGTGGCTAAGCGCTGTGTCCACAGCACGAGGCACTTGGGCCGGCAGTGGCTGAGCAGCCACAGCAAAGGGTACAGGGAATGGCGAGGACTAGAGCCGGCGCCGTGACTCCCAGTCTGCATGCACAAGCGCTTCTAAAACCTGTGAGACACTGACTACATTCTGAGAACTCCTGGAGACAAGAGAAAAGCGTCTTGCCACTTGGTAGAGGATGCTAGTCATCCGTGGGATAAAGGACACACTAGGGAGGTGGACCACCGGGAGCGGACAAGTTTTACACCGGAGACATCGCTAGCATGATTTAAATGCTAATGCAGTGATGAGCCCCCACCCCTAGAAGAGAGCCTGGAGTCCCCTCCTTAGATGAGCTTGCTGGTTTTGGGAGTGATCCCCCCATCCAAGAGAAAACACTTGAAAGGCAGGGATTCTATCTCCAGTCTCTAAAACGAGATGATGGATAACGGGCTGTGGGAGAGCACAGTGGTGAAACGGAACCTCAAGACTTTTTCGGGAGAAGATGAGGAGGGTGGGCATGTTTATAAGGGCTTCCTGTACTGCAAACAGATAGAAACCAAACATGCTGACATCGAAACAAGATCGTGACTCGTGTAATGGAAGAGCTCAGGGATGTGTGGCTCAGCTGACTCAGATGGGACATCGACAGGTCTCAGGGCCACAATTTCCCCCTCTTGGCACCCTTTTCTTGCTTGTTAATTCCATCCCCAGCTTTGAGCTCTGCCATGAAAGCGTTTAAAGCAGCCTCTGATTGGGGAGGGAGTTGGGTCATGGCAGTCACTGACCACCTAATGGCTGTTTGTGCCATTTTTAGTATTCAATGTCATCTTAACTCATTTTACAAAAAGACAGCTCTATTACGCTGCCCTCGTGACCTTTCTATCTTTAAATAGGGGATTAAGAATGACAGTAAAATGAAGGCTACAGGGCTATCCCCACCCCTCCCTCAGCCTTCCTCTTACTTAATGCTGAGAGATCCATTTGAGTGAAGGCTGTACATTTATTCCAGCGTCAGGGAACTCAGCTGAGGCTAAACATAGTTCCTTGGGGGCGGGGAACAACCTTTCTCTGAAAATCTCTGCTGCTTGAAAAGTTTTTTTTTTTTTTTTTTTCTCCCTAGTACTTGGGGGTGGTACCCAGGGCCTTTACACTGAGGTAGAACCCCAGTCCCTTTATTTTGAGACAAGTCTAGCTATGTCACTGAGTTACCCAGGCTGGGCTAGAATTTGTGATCCTTCTACTTCAGCCTCCCAGTTTTGGGGTTATAGGCCTGCACCACTACAGCCGACTTCCTCGAAAACGTTAAAAGCTCTCACCTAAAAATATCCCTGGAAGAAAACAAACAGAGACAATATGTGATCCCCAAAGGCTAGCACAAAGAACAATGCCCTGAACAGAAAGAATATTGCATTAAATGTAGATCCTTCCACATATTTCCTTTGTGATGATGGACAAATCTTCAAACCTCATTCTTCTCCTTTGCAAAAAGAAAAAAAAAAAAAGAACTTATCTGAGGGCTTTCTAATGTGCCTTGTGTGTATCAAGGCTTTGTAACAACTGTGTGATGTAGGTTCTTATTTCTTTCACTTTACCAAAAAGGAAACGGAGATTCAGAGAGGTTACTTGCCTGGGACTTGGGCACAGCTCTGTCTGTGCATACGGCATCGAGGCATCGTTGCTGACTGAAGGAGCTGTCCCTGGTTCACAAGTGGACGGGTCCAAAAATTCACCTGAAGACAGAAGTTGGAGCACAAGAGATGTGAGGTGAAGGCAGAAAGAACTGAGGGTGCTTTCAGGACAAGGAGTAATTCTGAAAGGAGATTTTCATGCAGGAAGTCAGACAAAAATCGTGTGAATCAAGTTTCAATCTTAGCTTCTCATAGCAGTTGGGTTCCTCTGCTTTCTTTTATGTCTTTAAACTTTGGTCTTTGTTTTCTTGTTTTTTTTCTACAAATTTCTTTTTCAATATACAGTAAGTTATACTCCCTTCTTTATTGTTACAACTTTAACTTTTCACCTTGTGGTGTGTTTTGAAAACAAAGAAAAAGCTTTGAAGGCATGATTGTTATAAGTTCTTTGCACTGATTTTCATTCTTTTTTTGCAAATCACATCTATTTTTGGCTTTTTAAATCTTGGCTTTGTTTTATTGAAGTGTTAACAAAAGAAACATTTCACCACCATCTTAAGAACATAGCCTTTTAATTCCATCCCCATCATATTTTAGCATCCTATTATTCACATTAAATTTTATTAGATTTATTTAAATGCAGATTGTATAAAATAAAAGGTAAAGATCCCTCTTATCTGATCCCATCCCCAGAGGTAACTGCCATGAGGGGCTGGGTGTTCGTTTAGATTTTTTCTATAAATCATCCAAATGTATTTATTTTTTTAAATGAATATATTTGTTTTGTATAAAAATGAGGTCACACCTCCCTCATCGCTCTGCAGTTTGTTTTTTCTTACATATTTTTGACTGTTCCCATTTTAAACATTGTTTCCTTTACTTTCCCCCTCTATAACTAAGATGGAATAAAAGTGATCATGCTGTGTACGTATGTATGAACATATGAATTTATCGTGACCATTAATCATGGTGTGTCAAATGCAATGGGTTAAGAAATGCCCAGCAGATTAGTGGGGCACAGGTGTGGGTGTGTCTGTGGATGACTGACATGTAAACCAGTACACTGAGGTGGAAGACCACTCCGATGTGGGTGGCACAAATTAATAGGTTTGTAGACTGGATGTGGAATAAAAGAGGAAAAGAAGCAGGAAATATGCCCATTTTTGTAGAGCCGAAGTCTTCACCATTGTCTTTGGTCACTGGTCTTCATCCTTCCAAAGCAGACTCAGGCCAGTGACTCTACAGTGAGCTTTGAGGCCTTCAGACCAGGATGGGAGCTGTGTTCTTTACCCCTCTTGTTCTTCGGCTTCCATTTTCTTGGATTGAGCAGCCACTGGATCCTTGGGCTCTCCGACATGCAGACAGCCACTGTGGACTCTTGTACCTCTGCCCCTGCATGCCTATCTGGTAAATCCTTTTGCATAACCATGCATGCATTTTCTATTGGTTCCATTCCTCTAGAGAACCCTAACTAATACATTTATCATGATGCTATGGCTAGAATCCAGGCTGTCTTTCTTTTCTGTTTTGCCTATAGCAGTTGCTTATTTTCTAAACTAGTATAGATTTGTGATACATAATAATTATATTAACTTTGGGAAATTGATATATATATATATTTACAGACATACACACATATATAGTATTTTGATCATCTTTGAAGTCCTCTACCATTGAGCTACACCCCCAGTTCATCACACTCCTTATTTACTCCAAGTTTTGTATTTTGATTATTTATACAGAGGGGTAACATTTTGCCTTGTCAACTAATATTATTTATTTTCCTGTAATTTCTTCTTATTTCCCCTTACTTAATGATCCTCTTCTGCTTTTGCTTTTGTTTTGCGGTACTGTACTGGGGATTGCACCCAGGGACTTCCCATTGAGTTACATTCCCAGCCCATTTTTTAGAGTCTTGCTGTATTGCTAAATTGCTCAGGCTGGGCTTGAACTTGCAGCTATCCCACCTGAGCCTCCCAGAATGCTGAGATCAAAACCTTCATCCATTTTTGGTGATCAGATTATGAAGCATCTGCTGCCTTCAGGCAGCCTGTCTCCTTGGAAGCTCTTCTGAGTTTCTAAAGCTGAGGTGATGGTCTATACCACAGATTCATGCTATTTGCTTAACAAAATATTCTCGCTGTAAAGGAGATAAAACATTCTCTGGGCTGGATCAGAGATGAAGGGTAGGAGCGAGTCAGCAGTTGGCTTTGAGATGGGAAGGGGAAATTAACAAGGATGGTATTACAGACTGAATGTTTGTGTCCCCTCTCCCATTCTTATGTCGAAGCCCCAAGTTCCAGTGTGTCTGTCTTTGGCCTAAGGAAGTAATTAATATTAAATGAGGTCGTGAGTAGGGTCTTGATCCAGTAGGACTTGTGTCTTTATCAGAAGAGAGAGCAGAAAGAATCATGATCATCTCATGTATTGCTTGTTTTCAGGCCCGAATATTATTTTTCTCAAAATTGTCTTGTTTCATTTTAATATTTTCTTTGGTAATAACTTCTGAATTATATAAACTTAATGGGTACAGATGCTCCATGATTTATGAGAGGGACATAGCCATATATAAATTCATGATAGGTTGAAAATACAGTAAGTCAAAAATGCATTTAATACATCTAGACTACTGAACATAATAGCTCAACTTAGCCTTCCTTAAACGTGCTCAGAATATTTTCCTTAGTCTACAGTTGAGCAAAATCATTTAACACAAAGATGATTTTATAGTAAAGTGTTGATTATCTCATGTAATTTTTTGAATACTTTAGTAAAAGAGAAAAAGGGAATGATTATGTGTGTACACGTTTGTACCATTGTGAAGTTGAAAAATTGCAGATATATTGACTTTGCTTTCTTAACTCATCCTAAATAAATCTGAATTTTAAGGAAGCTACCTTAGAGCTGGTTGTAGTGGTACACACTTATAATTGCAGGACTCAGTAGGATGATGCAAGAGGATCACCAATTTGAAGTCAGTGTGGGATATACAGTGAGTTAAAGGCCATCCTGGGTTACCTAGAAAGAACTTGTCTCAAAGAATATAGAAAAATAAGAGAAAATTATACACCAGCATGTGCTGAGGTAAGGCCATGTGAGGACACTGTAGGAAGGCAGCCATCTACAAGTCAGAAAGAAAGTCCTCACCAGAAACCAATTCCTGCCAGTCTCGATTTTGGACTTTTCAGCCTCTAAAACTGTGAGAAAATAAATGTCTGCTATTCAAGCATGTAGTGTGTAATATTTTGTTACAGCAACCTTAGTGAACTAATACAGACGCCAAGACAGGTTTGGAAATTTCTCTGTCACATCCTGGGGACCTAGAGAAGAGACAGGACTCACTTATTGTTATGGCTTATATCTAGACGTCCTGCCTCCAGGCCCCAAGCCTCGTGAGCTCCTAGGCGGGACTTTGGGAAGGAGGCTGGGTCCTAGGCCAAAGCATCATGGCAGAAGGGTGTGGCGAGGGAAAGTCGCTCACGTGGCAGACGAGCAGGGTGGGGGGCCTTGTGCTGGTGAGCCTCCCCCTTCTCCCTTGGTCCATCTGAGTCCCTAACCTATTGGGTAGTGTTACCCACATTCGGGTGGCTCTTCCCCTCAGTTTGTCGCTCACGTGCTAATTGTCCCTGGAGACATCCTCGCAGACACACTGAAGTTTGGTTTGCTACTTTCCTAGGCTTTTTCAAGTTCGATCAAGTGGACGTCAAGATTAGTCTCCCCAGCCTCCCGGGCAGCCTGCACGACAGGTATGTGCTGCCCCGCCCTTTTCTGTTTTTGAAGCTGGCAGTCTTGGGGAGAGTGTTGGCAGAAAAGGATTCTTTGGTGACAGCCCTCCTCTTTCCCAGGAGATAACGTTTAACTTTCGGCCCATCCCCCCCTCTGGTAAGGCACGTGTACTTTCACCTACAAGCCAGGAGCACAGATTGGGCCGGGACGCGGGTGCTCTTCTGACAGAAAGCGATAGGGATCTCAGGTGGTACCCACCCGCCCGCTGCTCTGCTTCTCTCGGTGGCAGCCACTGTAGCCCCCGCGACCGCAGTTCCTGGACAGCGGGGCTAGGGTGGACCTGGGGAGTCACGAGGACTTTCTTCTGCAGGGATGTTCCCGTCTGGGTTGGAAGAGTGGGGCAGGCTAAAAATACCACCTCCATGACATATTTACTCTGCTCTTGTTAATGCCCCAGAGAGATTGCCAAGAGTCACTACCACCAAGCCTGTGATTAAACCATAATAACCACTTTCATGTTTATAAGTTTTGTCCTTGATATCAGAGAGGAGTATTTTTAGGCTAGAACTTGAAGCTAACAAATCCTAGTGCAGGAGTGTGGATTTAAGCAAGAATCTCTCCTTAAGGTTTACTTCCCAGCCCACAGCAACAAGGCCGGGAGGGATCTGTCCACAGTGGTCAAGTCGAGAGACGCCAGATCTCACGTCTCAGTCCGGTGGGTTACTAATCCCACTGGGGCACATATCCTCTGATGCCAGGCACCTGAGTGAATGGGGAAGCTTTTTGGATATGGAAGGAGTTAAGGAAATGTCACCCCAAAATATGCCACTTCGGACTTCAGACTGAGGGCACTTGGGGAACAGCAAAGAGGGAGGAGCTTTCTCTGAATTTCTGTTATCTGCTACAGCAAGACTTCCAAAAGATAGTCAGTGGCCGTGAATCCCCTTCCCAGAAATCTTCAATGAGGAATACTGAACTGTTGCCACAGAAGTTGGTGCTGGAGGCCAACCCCACAGCCAGGCAGACTCTTCCATGGGAATCTGCTCTAAGAGTCTGTTCGTCTTTCCCCCAAGTCATGTACTCTCCCCTTAGTTGCCCTCAACCGTTTCCCCAATTCAAGATGGCATATAAGCCTCTAGATCTCTCTGGGGCTTGGGATGTTCACTCTTCTTCCCTGTGATGCCTCCTGTGCATGTAACAAATTTGTATAATTTTCTTCTTGTTAATCTGTCTAGTTTATTTCACAGACTCAAGTAGCAACTCCTCTGGGGGAGAGGGGAAGTTTTCCCTCCCCAACAATGTCTATGCTCTTCTATCTTCTTACTCTCCTGGTGCTACTCTTTCATTCTCTGTTCATTAAGGAATTTATTCAACATAACTTATTGAGAGCTTACTATATGCCAGGTGCTGGGGATAAAACAGTAGATAAATAGACATGGTACCTAATTGGGTGTTGTGGTACATGCTTTCAATTTAGCACTACGGAGGCTGAGGCAGGAGGATCGTAAATGCAAGACCAGGCTCAGGAACTCAGTGACACAGTCTCAAGGGAAAAAAGGGTGGGGGGTGGGTGTGCCTGGGGATGTGGCTCAGTGGTACATCCTGGGTTCTATCCCTAGTGCTGAAAAAAAAATTTAGACATGGTACCTGACTTCATGAGTTTAGATTCTAAATGTGGTAGTGGCTGCCAACCAGGGGATCAGACAATAAACAAACTAACAACACAATGTCATTTTCTACTATTGTGGGAAACAGGGAGGAATGTTTTCTCCAAACTGGGAAGATAGGGGTACTTAAGATGGGGAGAGTGAAGAGGTTCTGTGGGATCTGAGAAGAAGCCAGCTATCTGAAGAGCCAATCTCTCTGCTTCTGCTTTTCTGACCTAGATCTCCCTCTATCCCTTCCCTTCTAAACTTTCTGCCTGTGCCCAGTTCCAAGGTAAACATCTTCAACACTTCCACGAACCTGTTTAAACTTAATTCTCCTTGAAGGAGACTACTTCATCTTACCGTTCTTCCAAATGTGGCTGTTCATTTTCCACACTCCGTGTTATTCCTGCTCAGAAGTGGGAAAGGTAGAGTGCTTATTCCTAGTGCCCTTTGCACAGGCATGTAAATATCCGCACTCCTTTGGGAGTCCTGCCATCTAATTATACCTACATCCTTCCTTTATCAACTTCCTAGACACTCCCCTTCATCTATTGACGACTTTGGGACTTGGTGTACTGCCCCTTATTTTCCAGTCAGATATCGACATCACCTGTAGTATTTGTCTAATATTTTAGCCTAATAGTGCTTTGACCTTCTGATTCTTTTGACTTTCTCCTCTGCCTCTCATCAGCCCCTTGCTATATCTACATCCTAGACCCAAGTGGACACCATGTAAAAATCCTGACAGAGGTATATCTTACTCTAACCACAGTAAAATTAAGCTTCCTCAAGTCTATTTCTTAGTATAATATCACAAGTAAAATAAGTATAACTCCATCCTCCAAGAACCATGAGAAGTACTTCTGTTCCTTACTGAATGGGTCTTGAGACTGACAAAAGAAGTGTGTGTGGGTTCTGCATCACACGATGTACAAGATGTCCTGAAGATGACCTCTCTTTGTCTCTCTTCCCAAAGCCCCACATATTCTGGAAATTCCTTCTCTCTCTCTTTTTCTATCCCACTCAAAACTTCCAGTCCACCTAGTTCTCCTGTTTGATTTACCATTTCATTCCGTTTCCTCTTCCCAACTTCTTTTTCTCATTTTCCTCTAGTAAGAGTCGTGTTTTTCTTCTTAAAAAAAAAATTACTCTCTTTTAGGTGTCTTAGGTTTTGTTGCTGTTGTTGTTGCTGTAGCAGAATACCTGAGGCTGGGAAATCTACAAAGGAAAGAATTTTGTGTAGTTCACTGTTCTGGAGGCTGGAAGTCCAAGGTGGAGCTGCTGTGTCTGTTAAGAGCCATGTGCTGCATCATATCATGGCAGAAATGTGGAAGGAGAGCGGGAGAACACAGAAGAGATTACAACTTGCTCTCATGATTACAAATTCAGTCCCACTCTGGCAAGACCGAGAACTAGTTCCTGTGAGAATTGACCCAGTCCCTTGAGAATATCTTTAATCCCTTCCTAAGGGCTCCACTTTTATGACCCAAATACATAATTAGGTCCTACCACCTCTCAACACTGTCACTTGAGGCCTAAACTTTAACGTGAATTTGGAGGGGACAAACCACATCCCAAGCATAGCAGGAGGAATTTTCATGAGTTCTGCTTCTCCATTTATTAGCCCATCAACAGACCAAAGAATTCTTTCTTCCATGGAAAATGAGATATGAGAGATTGATGGAGAGATTCATCATAGGATTTGTCTTTATCATGCCTCTCCTATTCTTGGTGTCTACCATCTCCTATTCTTCCCGGTCTTTTATTCCCATCACTCCCACCATAACTTTCCTCTACCTGTAATGACCTCCTGTACCCTGATTCTCTCCCATCTCACCTGTCCCTTTCTGATGCCTCTTTTCTCCTTCTCAGCTTAGACCCATCTCAGGGGAGATCATCTGAATCCAGTGTATTTCCCTTGCACTTCTATCTTTCTACCATACTGATCAAGCTAAACTCAATTCACAGTCCTCAGTCAGCCATTTCTGCATCTATTCTGGAGAAAATTCCACAACTAGAAAATGGGTCCCTTGCAAATCCCTGGAAGCAAACTCTAGGCCCAGAGGGCTGCTCTTTAATCCTTTTACTTGTCTGAGAAGTAGGAAGTCAGTTCCTACTTCTGTAACCTCCTGTAACCTTCTGTAACCAGGGCGCCTGACTCCAAATCACATTTGGACTTGCCAGTTATAAGGACAAGTAATTCCTCTCTTGCATTTTTTGGTTTGTTTATTTCATTTAAATTGGGTTTCCTTCATTTGAAGTTAAAAAACTCCTGACAAATAGAATTAATGATCCCAAGCTCAGAGAGGGTGCTAGGGGAAGAGGGAAGAGAAAACCCATTCTGGATGGTCAGTAAACTGGGAATAGCTGTTGATTCGACTTGGGGCCCAGTCTCTGAAAATTCTGAGTACAAGCCTGGTAGCCGGGGAAGCACAGACAGGTTTCATAGGGAATATTCTAGAAGACAATTTATGAGAGCATCTCTGTGCTCTTCCTGCCTTTGCTCTAAATCTTCCTTAGAAAAGCAGAATTCCCTTCAGTTTGAAATGGACAATCAGACACTGCTAACAGCTGCAGCCCCAGAACTTCAGTTCTTGGCAAAAGGATCCTGACACAAAAGTATTTCTTTGTGGAAAATTATGCATTCATCGGGCTCATTTGAAACAAAATATGATTTGCATCTTAACTTCCTGTAACAAGCTCTAGTTCTGTGGATTTCATAATGTCTGATTTTGTTGGACCAGATTGGTGGGGCACATGCTTTACCAAACAGTTTAAATTCAAGCCCAGGTTTTTCTTATTTTAAATAGCAACAGCTGCTAAGCATGATAATTATTGTATTTCATCAAAATAAACTCACCAAGTTGCTTTGAATGTTCCTTGGAACTGCTCTCCTGGGGGATAGGGGTCCTTGGGGCTGTCAAAGACGGCACAGAGTTTGGACCAGGAAAACACAGGACATGAGGCTCCAAGTCCTAGGGGGATGGATGGACAATTCCAGGAACAGAGAAAGAGAAAAACAGCTCCTAGCTGGACGAAGCTCCGGAGAGATGCTTTCCCTCTCAATATCTGGTTGGGCTTTTCTCTGCAGTGTGCGGCAACTGCAGATGAATGAGGATTATCAGGATAGCACGAGGTAAGGAAGAAAACACTAGGTACCAATTATATACTGGGCACTGTGGCGGGAGTGTCTCGTAGCTCTGTGGTGGCCAGAGCGATCTCTCTTAAAGAGAATGTAGATCATGTCCCTTTCCTGCCTAACACCTGGTGCCCTTGAACATCCCAGTTTGTACTGCTTTCTGTAGTTTCAGTTTGGCTGTGCATTCGGGATCACCAGAGAACATTAACCCCCCAGCGACCAGCCTGTACCCCATCCCAGTTAGAGCAGACTCTTCGGAGCTGGAGCCTGGACATCAATCCCTGTTAAAACTTGTTGGGTAACTCTAATGTCCAATTTTAAGAATCATTAGATCACACCCAGAATTAAATCCAGAATTTGACTACTACCAGGGAGGCCTGGTTTGATCCAGTCAGAAACTCTCGTGATCTGGCCTCTCTTTCTCCAGTCTAACCTTGACCTCCTCATCCTTTCCTCGACTGCCTTCCTTTCTGTGCTTTAAATTCATCTCTCCATCCAAACCCAGGTCCTCCTGTGCCCGACCTATCACTGAGACCTCCCAGGAGCCTTCTATAACCACGCAGCTTTGAACTTTTCCCTTATTGCTCCCTATTTTGTCATTGCGTTTTGTTTCCTGTATTGTGCATCCTCATCTCAAGCTAACTTGTTTATTGCCTTGTGCTTTGTCTACTTCCTGGGCAGTTAGCTCTCTGAGAGCTAAGACTCTGTGGATTTTATTCAGTGATATATCCCCAGAGGGTTGTTATGTAGCAGATGCTCAATAAATGTTTGTTGAGTGAAAGAATGAGTGCCTAAGAGATTACTCAATATACACCAGTTGAATGAACTTATCTCATCTGATCCTTCAAATAACAGGTGTTATTGGCATTGTTTTATAGGTAATTCATCAGGATCAGAGGTTAAAGTAACTTTTCCAAGGTTACAAATAATGGCAGAGGTTTATAAGCTATTTGGCATTGGAAGAAGAGCAGGTAGCTGGGGGAGAAAGAGAGCACAGACATCCTTTTTTTCAGACTACGAATTTTTGGGGACTCTGCCATTACTAGGAAGGGCAACTCCTTCTCTAATTGGCAAGAATATGTAGTTAGGTTTTAATTGTGGGCTTCTGAAAGGACTATTTTAAAACCACATCTGGGGTAGTCTTTGGTTGAATCTGACCTTCTGACATTGAAGTGAATGATGGGAAGGCAATTTTGAGGATTTGGAATCCAAAGGAGACCCTCATTATTTTTGGGTGACATGCTCTCGGCATGCCCAAAGAAGCTGGGGGCTGGAGAGCAGAGCAGGGCTTAGAATCTCAGGGACTTCCCTGCTGTTGACTCATCGAAACTGTCAGATGGTCTCTCTCTCCAGAGCTCTGCACCCTGCGCTGAAACTAGAAACAGTATGAGTCACATGGTGACGGTCTCTACAGTGAGGTGCCAGTGTGGCTGGACTGGAAAGGAGAGTGGATTTTCACTTCCTCTGCACAATGGGTCTGGGAGCCTTTATTAGTATGGGAAACCAAGGCCACCTTGGTTTCTAGCTTTGTGTCTGGATTTTAAAATAATAACAACAAAGTAATAAGTCCAGTTGGTGACATACTGGCTTGCTAGGGTTGCCATAACAAAATACTGCAGGCTGGGTGGTTTAAACAACAGAAATGTACTTTGTCACAGTTCTGGAGGCTTTCCTCTGTGTGTAGGCATTCCTGTGTCTGCATGTTCTGAACTCCTTTTCTTACAGGGACACCAGTCAGGTTGGATTAGGGCCCAGCATAGCAGCCTTATTTTAATCACCTCTTGAAAGGCCCTATCTCCAAATACAGTTGCATTCCAAGGTATTAGGAATTAAAGTTTCATTATATGAATTTTGAAGGGACGTATTTATATGTGTTAAAACCTCATGCAAATTATTTTACAAACATCACCTTGCATGATTTCCCAACTACCCTAAAAGATCAATACTACCCTAATAACCCACTTCAGAGAACCAAAATGCCAAAATAGCGAAGTCAAGGAAGCCACCTAAGTTTACACAGTTAAAAGTGCCTGAGTGCAGATTCAAATCTGGTATCTCTGATTTTGAGGTTTGTTTTCATAAATCTATGCTGAATTGCTGAAGGCTATAATTTTGGATTTTCTGTTCTAGCCTTCTGAAATTACACACACACACACACATTTGTTTTTGGATGTCACATATCTATCTTTTGTGTGTCACATCTTTTTTTATAACTTTTATCTTTTTATTCTAAAAGAAAGAGATTCTGGGAGATTTTCTTGAGCTTATTCTTTAAGTCACTTATTCACACCCCTCCATAACCAATCTGTCCTTTCCTGTTTCTACTCGAATTAAAAATTCATGAATGAAGTCTTGTCTTTTAAAGCTCATTTTCCTGTACACGATGTTACTTCTTCGTGGTAGCTCCTTCTTGCTTTTGTAACACTTTTGCAGTAAGGAAAGAGATCAGCTGGGAGCCGTATAGATAAACAGAAAGGTTGTGTAGCCAGGCCTCCTGAGAGGAAAGTATGGCAGTGTGCTCTAGAAATCATCTCGTGTAAAAATACAAACCAAAACAAAACAAAAACTCACTAGCTTACCTGGGGGAGCCCCTCTGTATGCCTGAAGGAACCCTACCCACGTTCAAGACAAAGAAATATTGGCGCTGAAACTGTACCTACTTCATTATGTTCTCTGTCCTTTACAGCGTTCACTTCTCAGTTTTTGGTTTTTGATTGCTTTGTGAGACCAGAACAGCCCACCTCCTCCCCACAGTGTGAATATCTTCTAACCTTTGGAATAGCTACTGTCCCTTTTAAAGACAATGGGTTAGGAACACTAGTAAGAATCAATAGGCTTTGACTTTTGAGTATACTGTACACTAATATGAATCAAAAACATGGTCTTTGTGGGAAATTTGTACACCCATCTTCATATTAACATAACGCATAGCAGCTAAAATGTGGATGCAACTAAGATGTCCACTTATAGGTGAATGGATAAGCAGAATGTAGCATATCCATGAAATGGAATAGTGCTGAAGCTTAAATATGAAAGAAATTCTGACATACGCTACAACATGGAGGAAACTTGAGGATGTTTTGCTAAGTGAAATAAGCCTGTCAAAAAGAAAAACTGTGTGAAGTAGTTGGAATAATCAGATTTAGAGATTCATGAAGTGTAATGGTGGTTGCCAGTGGCTGGAAGGAAAGGGGGAGTTGTTTAATGCACATAAAGTTTCAGTCCTACCAGATAAAGAGTTTTGAAGATGGATGATGGTCATGGTTGCACACAATGAATGTATTTAACACTCTTGAACTGTACACTTGAAATTATTAAGATGGTAAATTTTGTTACTTGTTTGTTTTACTTTTATTTTCTTTTTAAGACAGTAGACTTTATGCTATGTGTGTTTTACTACAATAAAAAAATGGAAAAAATAAACGAATAAGTAGAATTTGTCAGTGTGGGGGTGAAGAAGTCCAGGGACTGTAAACCAAAAAATGGCATGCTGGTGAACTGATTGTTTTAAATTAAAGGAATTTAGAGAACAGCAGATGCTGGAAACAGCGTTTCTTTGATATCTCCTTGGCCCAGATCAGCCAAGGAAGAAAAGAATTACTTCTGAGTTTTCATTAACTAAAGTCATATCATAGAGAGTGAGACAAGTCTGTCAACAGACCCAGACAAACTTTTGTCACACACCACTGTCTTCTATTTCAGTTCCACTCAATAGTTCAAAAAGAACCACTTATATTCCTTTGTCTATTCTGTGCTCTTAATGAACTTTGTCCCAGGACATGGCAGGTTTTTCCAAGCCCATTGTATTCTCCTAAAAATAATTTACTAATCTCTCAAAAACTGTCTGCCACCATGCTGTCCTTTGCCTCAGAAGAGAATATTTATGCTTCAACTATCTCACCTTTTTTTTTAGGCTCACTGTGTATAATTCCCATGCTATGGTTATGATTTCCTACCCCTCATGTGCATGTTAATAAATGTGTGCCTCTTTTTGTCCTGTTTAATCTGTTTATTGTCAATTCATTCCAGCGAACGTTCAGAGGGTGAAGGGGGGACTTTTATTTCGGCCCTCAGGGATAGAACGGGATTTGAGCATGACTCTAAGATTAAATGTCAAGGTTGAAAATCTAAGGCTCTGAATTACCTTTAACACAAAACACCAGTATGACACGAAGGACCACTAAGGTCCCCTCTCTGCGGATGACTTCACCTCCTGTCTGGTTACTCCAGTGGGAAGGGGCTACAACGAGCTCTTCCAGTTGGAAGCTGCTGACCTGTGCGGACTGTTCTCTTTGACCCTCTCTGGGGCCCCAGACATAGTAAGAGGAGAAGTTTGGGTTATTGCTGTTTGAGAAGCAGCAGGTGGCTTGGTGAAGGTCCCTAAGTACTCAGACCCTTGCCTGCATCTCTCACCTCTATAAAGCTCTCCTGGAGGCATTTCCATCGCCTCTGGCTTCTTCCCCTCTCCTGTGTGTTTGTTCAGT
Source organism: Hystrix cristata (assembly GCA_004026905.1). NCBI lineage: Eukaryota > Metazoa > Chordata > Mammalia > Rodentia > Hystricidae > Hystrix > Hystrix cristata. Next base: position 2,596 of record PVJO010003636.1, on the reverse strand, counting down.
TTTAAAAGGGGTTTACTGCAGCACCCTCTGGGCACACACTCAAAAACAGCCAAACCACAAGAAGACATTTGCCCAAACTCACCTCATACCCATTCATAGTTTACTGCACCTGGCTGTTCTGAGGGGCACTTTTCACAGCAGCCTGAAGGTCAGTGAAATTGTCCTTTGCCAACTCTGAGTGCTTCAGGCCTCAAATCTCTTTCTGAATACGCAATTAGTTGGGCCCAAGGAAACAATCCTACTCACCAGAGAGGGTGTACACGTGGGTGATGATCGCCAGGATGACCCCAAGAAGAACAGTTCCATCCTCCCCAGAAGTCAACCCACACCTCCACACTCTCACATTTTTTGTGTTCACCCACTGGTTTTCTTTCCAGTCCTTTTCTCTACCTGCCAAAATATGACAAGTCTTTCTTAGGATAAATTTTATAACTTACCTGTTCGTGATGCTTTCTCTTATCCTCAAAATTAACTTGTTTTTCATCTGCTCTCTATTAGCATTGTGTACATATCTTTTATTCATGCATCCAATGAGTATTTACCTACCTTACCAGTTACCATGGGCTGGTCTTTTGTCAAGCAAAGGAGATAAGAGTGGTGAGCAACACAGATAAGTCTTTAACTTTCCTGGGCCTTAATTTTTAGGTAGCAGATGGGCCAAAAACCCTGCTGGGCAGGGCAGCACATGCCTGTGAATCCAGCTAAGGTAGTCAGCAGACTGAGGCAGGAGGATGGTAACTTCAAGCCTGGCCTGGGTAATTTGGAAAGACCTTTCTCAAAATACAATTAAAAAGGGGTGGGGATGTAGCTTAATGGTGGAGTCCTTGTCTAGTGTGCAAAAGTCCTTGGGTTCAGAAGTCTCCAGCTCTCGCGCACACACACACACACATACACTGATTAAAATCTTTATCTCCCTCACTAGGTTAGAAACCATGTTGTCACTCTTGTCATAGTCATCCTCTGCCACCTCTTTGCCTTAGCAAGCCCTGTACGGCACTTACTACATGCCTGCCTCTTCAGGTATTACTGTATTGACTTACTTAGGGCTGGCACCATGCCCTATTCAACTCCACGCTACTCCCGCCCTCCCACACCCCCTAATACCTAGGGTCTTGCCTACTGCATGGTATGTACTCTGTTCCTCTTTGTTAAACACATATATTGTCATGCTGACTAATTCTAAAGAAGCCTGGGCTGGTGACATTTATCACAGGAACCTTTGAATTGAAGAGGATCCTGTTAGGAATGAAATCTGTTTTCCCTAACCCCCATTGTTACTGACCTCAGGGTCAGAAGGTTGCTCTGCAGAAAAGCCAATGCCCAAGTGACGAGTGTTGGGGAAAAAGAAAGTAAGCTTTATTGAGGATGCCAGCAACCTGGAAGGGGCAGACACTTTAATGTCTCGGGTCCTACCTGCCAAGTCTCTGGGGAAGCAGCGGAGTATTTGTATGAGGATGAAGTTTGGGATTGTATGAAGGAATTCTCATTTTCCAGGAGCTTGAGTCAGGCGGTTTTGGTGCCGACCGGAGGAAGAGAGCTCCTTGTGATGGTGCTGTCTTATCCCGAGGGCAGGACATTCCTGTTTTGAGTTAGTTTTGTGCCCAACAGCTGGTTCTGGAATCAGCCCAGGAAAACAAGCAAGCTCATAAGGATGCAGAGTGAAGGCCATATTCTGAGAATATGAGAGTCAACAGGAATAAAGCAATATGGAGTCACTGGTGGTAACAGCCTGTTATTAAACACATTCCAACATACACACAGGGTCTAAATAGGAAAATTATGTGGGGACTCTGCTGTATAAGTGATGGAGGAGAAAATCAAGTGTGTGGAAGAATGCAAGCACAGCAACAAACATTTTCTGTCTCATAAAGAAGAGGAACCTACTTCTTTATCCCTTGAATCTGGGCAGTTTTCTGATTTCCTTTGGGAGGAAGTGATGTACAAGTTCCACACTTGGGAACTTCCCTTTCTCTTTGTTCGAACCAGCTGCCAACTGAACGTGCCTGGGCCAGACTGTTGCATGGTGAGAGACACATGGGCCCGCCATTGCCCCAGATGGCTGCCAGCCGGTCCCAAAGTGGATCCTCCTGCTTAGCTGGCAGCTACCTGAAGATGCATGAATGTGCCTAGCTAAGAACAGCAGAAGAATTGCCTAGCTGATCCCAGCCCGGATTGTTAGCTCACGAATCGTGAACTACAAACAAATGGAGGCTCTCAGCTATTATGTTTTGCAGTAGTTTGTTTCACAGCAAAAGCAAACTGATACATGGAATGCCAGCGATTAGCAACAGCAGGGAGCTACTAGTGTCTTAGGCAGCAGAGGCAAAGAAGAGGCATTGACATTGGAGTCCAGGGTAATCAGAACACCCAGAAAAGAGGAGTAAGGGCAGGCGTTTCCCGTGGTTCCTTGTAGGCATGAAGGAGATAGAAGGGACGCCATTGATTACAGCAAGGACAGGGAGACCCACCTCAGCTTTTTCCTTCTCTCTGTCTTCCAATCTTCCATCAGCACTTGCTATCAGTGGAGCTGAACTGGCCACCCGTTGGGACAAGAACTTGGAGTTGCAGTATCCAGGAACTAGTTTCTCTGCCGGAC